>JAGDQP010009180.1:0-42758 GCA_022664845.1 Lepisma saccharinum
TATATATATATATATATATATATATATATATATATATATATGTACCCTCGCTTTGTTTCGCTTGGAGCGCTGCCCCCAGATCCCCGTAGGAGGTTCGCCCCCCCAACTTCAGTGCTTTTGAGAGGATGCGCCTCCTTTATCTTAACCAAAATCTCACTGCAGCACTACACCACCATGGTATCCATCTGCACAATCCCACGGGGGGCTGCGCCCCCAAAGAGGAGGTTTGCCCCATTTATTGTAACCTACTCTTGGTCATACATCTTCAAAGATAATTTCGTTTCTCTACCTTAAATTATTTGGAAATTGTGTTTTTGGGACGGCCATTTTTGATCCAAGTTGACGACTTCTTGAAAGTTTTCTTATATTGTCGTGACCTACTTGTGATGGTACAACTTCAAGTAAAATTTCATTTATCCAGCTCAAACGGTGTGCAAAATGGGATTTTGGGCGGTCATTTTGGATCCAAGATGGCAACTTTTCCCAAACATTGTAATATTTCCCTAAACTACTCGTCATAATGCACCTTTATGCCAAATTTCGTATCTCTAGCTCAAACGGTGTGGAAAATGGATATTTAGGTCCGCCATTTTGGATCCAAGATGACGTCTATGGATACATCATGTAATATTTTAGTAACATACAAATGATAATGTATAGTGTTACCAAATTTGATATTTCTAGCTGCAGCCGTTTAGGCTGTGTATTCTATACAACAATGGGTTCGGCGGCCATTTTGAATCCAAGATGGCGACGTTTTCAACATTTCGTAATATTTTCTTGAACTACTAGTGACAATACACCTTTATGTCAAATTTAATATCTCTAGCTCAAACGATATGGAAAATAGAATTCTTGCTTCCGCCATTTTGTTCCAAGATGGCGTCTTTGAACTCATTAGGTAACATTTTCGTAATCAAACAGTGATGTTGTACCTTTATGCCAAATTTGATTTCAATAGCCCCAGCGATTTAGGCTATGTATTCTATACAACAATGGATTCGGCGGCCATTTTGGATCCAAGATGGCGACCGATTTTGCTCATTAACGAACTTAACCGAGCTATTAAACCTAGAAACAACATATAAAAATTTGGTTCAAATATCTTCAAAATTATGGCCGCTAGCGTGTTAATATATAAATATATATACATATAAATATATACTTTCATATCGTACCGATCTCAATAGGTATATTTTTCTTCGAAATCTACCTAAAAAGAATTCTCGAAAACTCAAACTTTGAAGAAAGAGTATGTTTAAGAGACAAAAGATTAATTTCGAAAAACTATTTATCATTTACAATAATGCGATATAGGGTAAGAGCACTAGTAGTTGGCCAATTAAGGGAGTGGTTTCCTTATTTTGCTTCCAGATTTCTTTTTCTGACCGAATACTTACTTACACTCTTTACTTTCAATCTTTACGCCTTTCTCAACGAAAACAAAACATTTGTAAATCAAAATTTTACACGTATTTCACAGCAAGATTGTGTTCAGGAAAATGGGCAAATTTTACCTATTATCGTCCACTCAGAACCAGTAAGTAATCAGCCAGGTATGTACCAGTTATCGGACACATGTCAAAAGGAAAAGAAATATCTATAAAAATAAGTTTTTTTTATTTTTTTTTTTTCCTTTCAGAGATACTTGATTTATTTAGGCACATTGGTTAAAATAAGACTATCATATATCGTTCCTTACAAGGCAGAAGGAATCATGAAAAGTGTTTGGAAACAAAAGAAGGTTTTAGAAAATTAAATTTATTTGTAATTTTTGTTACTGTTTTAGTTTTATCGGATTTTTATTTCGCATAGTTGTTCATGAAATACAGATGTTTCGTTTTATAAAGGTTTGATTTGTCACCTATTTGTAGACTGACAGAAAATTGCGAAAATAGTACACTTACAAAATAGAACGCCATGATATCCATCCATTTTAGATTAAAATAGATCCAAACATAATGTGCTGTTAAAAAGACTTTTATTTATGTTATTAGAAAGAAAAAACAACAACATAAATTTAACATCATAACAAAACTAGATAAGAAGCACCATTTATCGGGCACATCTGGCCGACAACAGGAACGCTCGTGATTTTTATAAACCTAAAGTCGGCCAAAATAATATACTTATTAGATATGACTATTGCGTATTATTTGTGATATAAAGTTAAAACAGAAGATTTGAAACGCTGGCGGAACAATTTATGTCTTAAAACTATTAAAAAGCGACATAGTTTTATCCCAAATATTATTACGCTGTTCTTAAGTTAACTATCAAATAACATTTCCGGCATCTTCTAAGCTAACCAGGAAAGCCACATACTTTGTAAATTTTTACCGGTATACAACGTCAGTATCGATAGCTGGTGAAACCTATAAGCTACAGCTCTCTGGAAACTGAATATACGTAATTTGTAATACGTATTTTATGTGTCATAGGTCTTGTTTTAATTATATTTAAGTGAAAATGGCCGCCCACTGCTGTGTATCCGAAAGACCGGTACCCTTACCCTATACGTAATTGAGTCTAAAATTACATTAATTCTACTTATACGTTTGAATATCGGGGAGCAGGTTTGGTAAATACGTCCCTACTTTTCTCACTAGCGTATTAATTTTGTTGTGTACTCTTTTGCTGAGCACAGTTCTAGCATATTGTTATGCTGTGCTTTGGATATTTCAACACAAGCTGCGGAACGGATGCGGTTGCGATATCTCCAGTTCCTGCCACGGATGTGAAAAATTATATCCGCTTTAGTTTATATTTTTAAGTGGGAATTTCCAAATATTAGTCTACATAGGCTGGAATGATGATGGCTGTAATAAACATTTCCTTCAATCGCATATGCTGTTCAGCCTTAAGCTCTAAGATTGACTGTTAAAAAATACACCAGTTATGTTTTACTTTTATATATGGAAGGAAGGTTGCAGCTATTTTGCAAGACTTCGAATTACGTCATGTGAGATATAAACTGAAATACTTGTCGACCTTGTTCACTTTTGTTTATCTGTGTTGAACGTTTACGAAGATCGGTGGATAAGGAAAGACATTGTATATTAGTATTTTACAACCTTTTGATGTTCTTGCTTCAGATAGAACAATATTAAACAGTTTGAGAAGGCCGATGGTGGAATAAAATGTAGGCATTTTCTTTAGTAGTATCCATTGACACATATCTAAAAGCTATATTGGACTGATCGATAACATCTAAAATTTAATGAGTGCATGCAGCCAGGGAGTGGAACAGACAGTTAGGGCTGATTTACATGAAAACTTGCGTTGCTTGCTTTGCGTGCGATTTGGGTGAATAGCCAATTGAAACACGTGTCACACTTACCTTATAATAAAACACGCAATAGAACACGTGTTTCAATTGGCTATTCACCCAAGTCGCACGCAAAGCAAGGAACGCAAGCTTTCATGAAATCCAGCCCTTAGAAGTCCTGTTCTAGTTTACTCCGATATTGATCAAATTTTCAGTTCTAAATCGGTTTTTATGTTTGTTTTCGCTGTGAGGCTCGTTTATTATTTGTGTCTTAATTCGTGCAAAAAAAAAATGTAAATATTATTTACATTATATACGGTACTATTATATGCACGGTTCGGTACGTGCATAACTCAAGAATTAATATAAATAAAAAAAAGGGTGCGCAGCGATAACAAACGTATAGAACTTATATTTGGTCCATATTGGTTTAGGCTGGAAGTGGACGTTCGAGGTTATATGTTTGCTCTGGCGTCCATCTTTCGACACTATCCGATCACTCCAGTATCATTACGTAGATCTCGATGGTGGTAGCTTGTTTTAACCATATTGGAAATTTTACACTCACGTCTACAATCAGTATAACGCATTTTTCACATCGTAGGTGGTGAAAGAAAGGACACGTTAAATTCATATTTTATCTGAAATTGGCTTGAATATAAATTCTAAAATAGTTCAATATGCTAATCTGCTGCATGTGGTAAACAATTTCTAGACTTGTATCGTGGGGCAAATTAAGCTAGACTCATAGACGTCATTTAGGGGGTCAAGGGGGGAAATATAGATGAACCCCCTGAGTTTGAAAATATAGATGAACTAAAATGTAAAAAAGACAAGTAACTAAAAACACACTGAAAAGGTTTTTTTTAATTTAATTTAGATTATTTTGTAGGATTTCGGAACCACATTTATAACTGAAACAACTACTGGTAACGTGCTACGCATTGTAGGTTAGTGATGTTTAATTGCCTGTTATAGTAATCAATTTGGCTACGACCTCAAACAAAAAAACAGAATGAGAAATATATTTTCAAAGATATTTTATTTTTACTTATAGTACGTTTATATCTATATACTCTTTTCCTTTCATATCAGTACAGCTCAAGAATAATTCTGCATTTCGTCTGCATGGTGTTACAATTGGATCGCTGAGAAACCCTGTGCGGCACCTGTCCAACATTGATTAGACGTATCATAACGGTGATTCTGAAAGTGAGTGCACTGGAACACTAGTATGCCGTGAATCGCTTGTCTGCCCCGTGCCGCGCCTCGAGAAAACACATATTTTCATTAAAATGGTAAAATAAAGGAAAAGTGAAATAGAAATTAAATATCTTTACGAACGTTATTTATTAATACAAGAGGAACAGTACATTGGAAGTAAAAAATTAAATTTGTTAAAATTATTAAGTCAATATTTTATTTTAATAATTAAAATCCAGCTTGTTTATTTTAGAACTTAGTCTGGCATGAGACATGAAGCGCGGTCTTCACGGAACCATCACAGTTCGTATTCCAGTTTGGGTTCTTAATTTTGTGGCAGGTACTCCCTTAGCGTGTATAAGTATACCAATTTTGCTTCCCTTTTAGTGAGTGAGGCCAATTGCTGTACATGTTTTTGTTCTCTGCGGTTTTTAGCTTATTTCTTGTTAGTGGTTCATGGTTCAGAGTCCTGCCGTGTGAAGTCATAACTCTGGGGGTTGTACTTGATGTTTCATTGTTTTCTAGTTGGTTAGTGTCTATACGTCTCTTGTGCTCGATAGCACCAAGGTGGCTCTTGTATTCTGTTTTTTTTATGTTAAAGGCATTTTTTGTCACTTTATAAGTATTCGCAGTAGTGCTTTGTTTGTTGTTCAATTGTTGTTAACGTCTAAAGTAAGTCAGTCAACTTTTAAGGACTGGACCTACATATTTTTGTTAAAATGGATTCCAAACCTTTGTTGTATGAAAGATAATTTGGTCACTTAACTATCTAAACAGTAACGTGGAATGACCTGCGTAGGAATCGAACTCATAAACACAAAAATGTTTAAGAAACAAATAACAATTTATTGGTAATTAAGCACAGAGTTAAGTTTGAGAAACTACAACAATTTAGTACAGCTGCTTCTATGCTTAGAAGCCTTGTTAACTGATATTCAATAATGACAAGATATTTGTAAAGTCCAACAAGTTACTGACTTGTAGTATTTGTCTTGATTAACAAGTATCAAGCAATTTCAAAGTTCTTTCAGGCAATTAAGTACAAAACAGAATGACTCGAAGATTATAACGTCAACAAGAATCAGAGACAAAAATAATATAGTTACCTTCTGTGAAAAAGGGGAGAGTGAATGCGACAATTCTCTCCCGTACAGACTCTTTTATGATTCCAGAATTTTACACTTTGAGCCCCCACCACGTGACTTACTTACTTGTCACGTAGACCACTTCGCCTTAACATATACTAGTTACAAAACCTTTTAATATAACTTTTACTGCACGTGGAGGGCTAGCCTCTAACAGAGTACTCACACAAAACAATAGTTTTATTCATAAACATTACACATGTATTTAGTTTGGCACGAGGCTAATTCTCTTCTATACTTTTACTCAAGAAAAGACAAGAAAAGGACATGGTAGAGAACGTCTGAAGGTTATTGAATAGATTGAACAAACACCAAGACAGTTATCTAAAAGCCATTTACTCGTGCGACCTTTAACCTAGTTCTCTTTGCTTGAGTCTATCTTCCCAAAACCAAATATACGAAAAGCATTATTACACCAATGTTTCATCTATTTCCTAAATTCAACCATAATATCATATATTTAATAAAACACCCAAATTAATAATTATACACAATATTTACAAATGTCATCCACTCTCCAAATTGTTTTATTACCTGGGTAGGTGGTAGGGGTGATTAATCAAAACAGATGAAGACCTCATAATAATAATAATAAAAATAAAAATGAAAAATTTATACAGTAAACCCCCATTAATACGACACCTTTGTTTCTTGAACCTCTACGAGGATTAAGACAGTGACCTTGCGTATAGCAGAGGAGTGCGATTGCCACTTGTCTAACAACAAGTTCTGGTTTTCCTGAAAAGGTGTGGTGGCCTTAACGGAGGACTTTATTTTGTTTGTTTATAAGTTTTTTTCTTCCCTCTCCGTGAGAGCTGAAATTTTTGTTTTGTTCAGAGGTATTGTCTTTGCTATGGTTTCCCCGGTTTTGTGGGTTCAATGTAGAAATAGTTTTTCTTTTTTTGCATATTTCAGTGTGAGTCGTTCATTTCCAAACGGCATCTTGTCCACAAAACAAAACCGAATAAAATGTTCTAGAGCGTCAAATTTTCATTAATGTGTGCAATTTTTTGCAGAGTCGTTGGTCAGGGGCAAAGAAATACTTGCTAGAAATTGGAACAAAATCTATGCGATAGTTTGAAGGAAATATTAAAAAATAATTTGGACAAGAGTCGTTTTGGAACTGTTTGATGAACAAGATACCTTTTGGAACTGTACGAAGGCATTTTGTCGTGGAGAAGAGGCTTTTCGGAGACAAAACTGATAAAATTATGTAATTATTTGCTTATTATAATGGAAACTAGCAGTATTAAATCTGCCTTGGAAGGCAGAATTTTGATTTTTTATTATGTAAGGGTGCTGATGTGTCATTTGCTATATCTAACTTTTAGCCATTTGATCAAAAATTGTTCCAACGAATTAATAAATAAATGATTAAACTACATCTACTCCAACACCTACTCTTACTTCTACTCCTACCTCTACTGCTACATCTGTTCCTACACCTACTCCTACATCTATAACTACACCTTCTCCTACATCTACACCAACAACTACTTCTACATCTACACCTACACCTACTCCTACATCTACTACTACATCTACTCCTACTTCTACTCCTGCACGTACTGCTACATCTACTGCAACATTTGCAAAACTGTCAGCACTGAGGGCTTCGACCCTTTTGCGCCTTCGGCGCTTCACTCACGCATAAGATCTCAAACTGTCAGCCCTGCGGGCTTCGCGTTCCCAGCGCCTTAGGCGCTTCACTCACGCATACAATCCCAAACTCTTAGCTCTGGAGCCTACGGCGCTTTGCTCTCGCATGCGTTCGAAACCTCTCAGCCCTGCGGACTTCGCGTTCACAGCGCCTACGGCGCTTTGCTCACGCATGTGCTCGGAAACTATCAGCCCTGCGGGTCTCGAGTTCCCAGCGCCTATGGAGCTTTCCTCGCGCATGCGCTCGAAAACTCTCAGCCCTGCGGGCTGCGCGTCCTACGTCTACTGCAACATATAATAACCTGTCAGCACTACAAGCTTCGACCCCCTGCGCCTTTGGCGCTTCACTCGCTCATAAGATCCCAAACTCTTAGCCCTCAGGGCTTCGCATCCTCAGCGCCCACGGCGCCTTGCTCTAGCATGCACTCGAAAACTGTCAGCCCTGTGGGCTTCGCGTCCCGAGCGGCTACGGCGCTTTGCTCGCGCATGAGCTCGAAAATTCTTAGCCCTGCGGGCTTCACGTTCACAGCGCCTACGGCCCTTTCCTCGTGGATCCGCTCGAAAACTCACATCCCTGCGGGCTTTGCAACTCGTACACCCTCCAATATGTGTATTTTACGAAAAACCAATTATGGACTCAGGGGCCAAGCCCCCCCCCCAAAAAAACACCCCATTTTCATGTAAATATTCCTATGATACTCAAGAGTCGATTCCCTCAACTCCCATATCTCTAGAATACATATTTGTCCCGTTGCTAAGGTGGTTGCTAGGGTAAACAAAGTGTCACAACATTTGTTTTCGAGTGTGCATTCGATCGCACCAACTCCTATGTCTCCACGATGTATAGTTTGCCCGTTGCTAGGGTAAACATTGTGTCCAAAGTTTCGTGTTCGAGTGTAGGCTTGATTGCACCAAGTCCCATGTCTCTACGATGTATAGGTTGGCCGTTGCTAGGGTAAACAAAGTGTCCCAAGTTGTCAAACATACTGCAGAGTCGATTGCCGGAACTTCCAGGTCTTCACGATATATAGTATAGCCGTTGCTAGGGTAAACAAAATGTCAAACCTTTTTTTTTATCGAGTGTACAATTGATTGCACCAAGTCCCATGTCTCTACAATGTATAGTTTGGCAGTTGCTAAGGTATACAAAGTGTACTCAGTGAGGTCATAGCCCCCCTTTGCTGTACAATATTCATTTAATATATAGGTAGTGACGTCATAGCCCCCTGGTCCTGTACACAACATCCATATACTATATTATATACATTTATAATATAGCAAGTGAGGTCATAGCCCTCTACCCGGTACATCATCCATATACTACTGTATGCATTTAATAGAGTGAGTGACGACATAGCCCCTACATTGATCTCCCTTATGGCCATATGCATAATGCTACATACTACTATTAAGAGAGCAAGCCAAATTACATTTAACATGGGAAGGATTAAGGACACGTGCACTCGGAAAATATCGAGGAGGAAAAACTCATTTTTGACCCGGAATTTCCCGGGAACAGTTCGTTTACACGAAAAATGAATTCCGTCTGTCAACCAGTTATACTACTTTAAACAAAACGTATATCTCACATTTTCTCTGGGGCTCACCCAGTATAGAGATGTGCATGACCGCAAGCCCTTTTCCGTCGGTTTCAAATGTCGAAAATCGACAAAACGTGTTTTCTGACCTTGAATACCGGGAAAAGTAACTTGCAGAGTCGAAATTTTCATAGCCCAAGTCACCCTTACGGTAACTTTAATGACATCTTATATGTCATATATGGTCGCCGACTTGCGTTCTAGTACATGTCGCGCTCCATAGAACGTGTTTCGTCGGTTTTCAACTGTGTCAAGGTCACCGCTCTTGTCTCCATTTTGAATTTTTCCCGCCGACACCCACGTTGCCATGGCAACCAAATCCAGCTTAAAACCTGCCCAAAAGACCAACAATGTCAAGTTTAAATCCACACTGCGCTACGCGCAGGCATTGCTGCGCAACTGCGTTGCGACCTTATTCCTTTATTATAGATAACAAGATAAAAGTGGTAGCTATAAATGAAACTATTGTTGTAGTGCCTGAAATATAACGATTTACGAATCAAACAACTGTCTACGTTATTAAACATATATTTGAAACATTGTTCAAAGCAAGACATTTTCAAGCAAACGAAAACTCCTTTTCAAAAGGTACGAAAACTCAAAGGTACGACATACCCTTTGAATCCGTTTTTGATTAAAGTCAGTAATATATCAAAATGTTCTTTGACAAATTTGTACCTGCTGCGCCATCATAATATTTGTTCCAAGCGTTGGTGATTTGTTTGCGATCTCCTCTACATCGCTGGCGTTTGGTCATATGCGAACAGGTATATTTTAAAATTAAATTGTCTTGGTATACTTTCACTGGCCTGTAATATATTGACTTCGGATAAAAAATGTCATAAAACTTTCTCACATCTTGCATTGACACATCACTACAGCAAAAGTTTTTTTACTTCAGAATGATTACATGAAGGGCTTGCGGGTAGTGATTTCGATGAATAAAGGAGTTTATTCTTCATGTTTTTCTTCCATGCAAGAGGATTTCTTACCTTCTTCCTAGCCTTTCCCGGATCAGTTCCTGTAACAGACCCCGTACTCATTAACGATTTTTACAGTGTGTGATGTCTGTGGTTCTTCCTCAATCCCAGTAGCCCTACTAGATCGAACACACAGCAGACTGCATGTAATTTCAATATCTATACGATCACCAACCACATTAAAAGAACGCAAAATGTTGGAAGGCACAGTGCAAAACAGGCCACTACCTCGTGTTTGAGTGGATGTGACAATTAAACTGATCGTTGAAAGTAATGATTTGTTTTGACCATAGAGTTAGGAATATAAATAAAGGGAACTTTAGGCTGTTTTGTTGAGAGGGGAATGAAGCCAAGAGACGGAAGGGACGAGGCCTTTCGGCCATATTGACTGGCACCATTTTAAGAGACCCTCTTTTCCGAGTATTGCCTCTCTGAGTTGTACTCATCCTCCTATCGAAAAAAGGCAATTCTCACAGTACTCGGTATAGAGAAACTCTAATGGAGCCACACAAGATAGCTGCCGATGAACCTTAATTTGGCTTCATGTGACGTCATCTATGTTCTCTCAATTTTCTTCTTAACTCTATGGTTTGACGGAAACAACAATAGAAGGGTTACCAGCCGTTACGAATCAACAAATTATCCTTAGAAGTTACTGTATTATGAGAAAACAACACATTTTTAACTTATCTGAATCTTGCTGTGACTTGTGGACGAGATTCGCTTTGAAACTGTTTTCATTTGCGCACTACATATGTCTAAGGGACAAGAAGCCATTTGGTCCTGCATATTTACGGAATTTTCCCTCCGCCATTTTGGTGGCCTAGAGCCAGTTTTTAACTGTACTACAAAATTTCCCACATTTGAACGTAATTTTCACGGATTTACGGATTTTTTTGAAACTGTAAAGCATACATAATATGAAAGCTATGAATACCATAGATCCAATGCTGCCAATATCTCAAAATTGAATTTTGGTGGACAAGATGCCGTTTGGAAATGGACGACTCATGTGTTGATCCAATTTTTATCCAAGTTTTGAGGTCACATCATAAGAGTTTTTGCCGCCATAATGGTTACTTTATCTATGACATCTTGAAGAATGTCGTCAGATAGTTAGTTGATTTATTGGAGAGTTTTGTTACAGACAACGAATCTAAATTGAAACGCCACGTTGTATTTGTATTGAATTGAAACATCACATTGTATTGGATGGAGCAGAATAGAATTAATTTATATATTACTTTTTTTGTTGCTTTAAATGAAATATAATCATTAGGTTACACTATAGTGCTGTTGACTGAGTGTTCCACACCTTCTTTCCTCAGTTCACTCGATGAAATATATATACCGAGTGGTTGAAAGTTGAAATGTGTGGAGCCACCTATATCATTTCTGAAGATTTTACGGAGCAAAAGTCTAACCATATGCATTTAATGATGCAAGTACTGCAACCTCATCCGCTATCTTGCATTCAATGTAACATTTTCAAATGAGAATAGGGGAAAGTGGCGTACGATACATCTGAAATTTTCTTGAAAACTCACGGTGCAGTTATGATTCTACGAGTTTTACGGAATTGCTTTCTTGGATACGCACGAACAGGTGCAACTTAATGAAAGGGTGCATCAACTTGGGAAAATCACGTCTTCGTTTTGAAAAACGAGTGGGAGTATTGACTCTCGCAGCATGCGGAGATAAATGTCATCATAAATAAACACTGTACCGACTATTCGAGTATGCACTCTTGAGTCCGCCGGTATATTTCACACACACACAAATACACACACTGAGAGAGAGAGATAGAGAGAGAAGATAGATAGATTGATATAGCCAGTTGATCTAAATTCATAATAGATATTGAAATTATAAGTGATCCACAAGGAGAAGACTGTAGCCCATCCCCCCCTAGTAATTGTTTCTTCCGCCGTCCATGCCGAAAACAGAGTTAACTTCGTTAAAACGAAGTAAAAATGAATAGAACGAGATTCTAAGACTATCTGTGTGTAAAGGCTGTATAACAAATATATCCATCCAGCTTAGTAAGGTAGTTTTACTTATTAGGGCTGATTTCCATGAAAACTTGAGTTGCTTGCGATTTGGTTGAAGAGCCCGTTGAAACACGTCTTACACTTGACTTACAATAAAACACGTGTTTTAATTGGCTCTTCAACCAAATCGCAAGCAACGCAAGCTTTCATGAAAATCAGCCCTTAGACTACATTTACAAAGCGTGGGATGTATATGGGAAACTGCAGGTGTTCGTGATGAGCTCGGGGTTATTTTTCATCTCATTAAAGACAAAAATAATTAGAGTTCCCCGTTTCTTGTGTACTAAAAATCGGATTATGGTTAATTTATGTATTTGACTTCACTAATCTCTCTATATAAAAATTAATGTAAGTATGTTTGTGTTATCGGCTTGACCGATTACAATGATTTTTCGCACATGATCAGATAATTGACCCGTCTAGGATTTTTTTTTTCTAAAAGTATTATCATCAGAGATAAGCGACCATATACGAAACAATGGAATGACAAAATCAGAAATAAATAAATAGTTTATAATTTCGATTGTTGTCAATAAAAAAATATATTCAATGTTTTAAAACATTGTAGTATCATTTAGCAGTAATATTAGTAGTTTTTTTATTATTAGTTGTAGCATAAGTTGTAGTTGTATTATTATTATTATTACTACTACTACTAATAGTAGTAGTATTAGTAGTGCGTGGTGGTGGTGGTGGTGTTACCAACGTGTTTCACTCACCCCGATCCAACGGGCGGGTACTTTAGCTAGGTTCTAAAATCGAAAACTTATCGGTCTCCAAAGACATGTGCGTTATGCTGGTTGCCTATTCAACGTAATCATGAACTTCAAGCCCAATGCGGAAACACAAGGAGTTATCCAAAAAATAAATTTTAAAAACATGTGAAAAATTCTCTGCCATATGAAGCAACTTTTACGCACTAGCCATTACCGGATTTCGAAACAAAAGTTTTTCGCCCGCTCTAATACTCATAGATCTCATTTGTAAGGAGAAGGTTATATTTTCTTCAAATGTATGTTTCCCTCAATTCTTACGTCTGCACAATTTCTAAGGAACATAAATGTATCCAACTTTTGATAGAAAAATGAGGGTTGAAACAAAATACAGGTACATAGTGTTCTTTGTCAACAATTGCCACTCACACACAAAATTTAATTTAATTTAAATTTAATTTCCTTTATTTCAGCAGGCGAGGTTCAGCTAATAGCTGTTCTTCCACCTAACCCTTGTCAAATCATACAAATGAAAATACACAAATAATAATTGAAAAAAAAAAAACAACAACACACACACAAAAAGACGAAAATTTTGGCATGCATCTGGTTTCAGGAAATCGTCCTTCATACTTCTTGTATCAATTGAAAAACAACTGGTTTACCATATTATACAGACAGCCCATACATCGATATGAATATGTTCTCTTACTGTTATCTTCCAATGCTCTCTTTTCGTCGAGTATTAGGTGGCCAAATTTGATAATGATTTTCGTATGGAATTAAAAAGGATCCTAAACACTGAACATTCTCTCTTTATTTCTACAAGAAAGTTTTCTGTAGTTACTGATGTACTTTAGTATAAGGGCTCATTTTCAAGCCCGCGTGCGTTGTGCTTGCGTGTTACAACTCGTAATAAAACTACACCACGAAACACCATGTGTTTCAATTGGCTACTTCCCCTAATCGCAGGCAAAGCAAGCAACACAAGCGGGCTTGAAAATGAGCCCTAACATTCGGCCGAAACCAAAAAGATCTAAACCTATTATTATTTGATAACCAGTATTCAGAATCAGACAGGATTCTAGAACATTACCCACCTAAGCTTTTTTATTCTAATACTACTAATAATAATAAATATTGAGTTATCTCTTCCTCAATATTATAATCTGCATTATCTAACTGTACACTTATCTTCACACTTATTTTAAGGGAGGCAATAAAATCTTTTAAGGTGACTTCCAATACCAATTTTGAAGAATGTTCTTTCACTGGTACTGAGATTAATTGCAGCCTTATATACAACTACTATAGAGCTCTACATAATATTGGAGTGACTGCTTAGTGTTAAAGTTAGACGCCAGAGTAAACATTTAAACTTTGTCCACTTCCACTCTAATCCAATGTGGACCAAATTTTCAGTTCTAACTCAGTTTATACGCTTCTTATCGCTATGTAGCCCGTTTTATGATTTAAGTAGTCGCTCCAGTATTATGTAGAGCTCGATGTTTTGCTTAAGACAGATTTTACACTTAAGTATTTTTCTTGCAACCCCCCCCCCCCCCCCCTGGGCTTCTCAGGACAAGGGCACGAGTGCAATTAAATGGCCAGTGGTAAGGCATTGTCTAAATTTATTACAGGTTATTAGAAAATAACCGTTCTACCAGGGATGAGTTTGCTTTCATTTTACACACATCATAATAATATTTATTTTCAACTTGTGCCAAACAAAATTTCAAAGTTGAAAGTAGCCGTCTAACATAACATACTTATTGTCACCATAAACAAATCCCCAGTAGCACACATATGTGTTTTCAACTTTGATTTTAGGTTAATTTCGTTGATTAACCGTTATAGGTTGAAAAAAAAACGTTTAGTTTTAAACCATATTTCAACGAAGTCATTGCGTTGAAATATAAGACGTTAAGAGTATAAGACGTTAATACAACGTGTATTCAATATTTTATTTTCAACTGTGGTATAGATTTTCTTTAATGTGTTTCTTACTAATGTTATGTCAAAAAATATAATTAAAACTTATTGAATGACACGAACAAAATTTTATGTTCTCATGTGCACGTTGAAAACCCATTGAATTTTAAACCATATTTCAACGAAGATAGAATTTCATTGATACGATGTACTTTCAACTATCATTCACACTATGTCCTAGATTTCGTTTCACACTTGTATTTCTAATTTAATTGCTTAAACATTATAATTAAAAGCAAATACAATGAAACTAACTACATTTTTTCATGTTCTCATATGCATGTTGAAAACATTGAATTTTAAACTATATTTCAACAAACACTTAATTTCGTTCATAGGGCGTTAATTTATGACATATGTTTCCCTTTTTATGCGTTTTCTAAGGCGACATATTACACTTATTGAGAAATACAAATTTAATAGTGCAGCGATGATCAAGGTGTTAAAGAAGAAAAACTGCACATCAGAAAAAAAAGAGGAAAGTATTCTTTATTTTTATTCGTACATGATGGTGAAAAACACGTAGCAACTCCATTCTAGACTGTCTGTTAATACAGATACCGTAAAAGAGCAGCGAACTCGCAACGTGAATCCATGGATGAGGGGATAAGACGACGAGTTACCAACGAGAAGTGCAAAACGCTCCTGTTTTCGAACCCCACAGCAGCCGCTAGGATTATTTAATGTTGGAAAATTAACACCGTATATCGTGAGGAAAGCAACGGATAAAATGAAACTAAATGTGTGTATACCAGTAGGCAGATCTCATGCTTTGTTTTGGCCAGTTAAACCCGTTTCTTCATCTTTCTTTTCAACCATTATTTAATGTCGAATAAACCGTTGAACAGGGGTACATTTCGGTACATTTACAACGTTAACATAATGTTTCGGTACTAACGTTTAATTCACGTATTTTCAACGTTTGAGTGCTGCTGGGGAATCTGCTGTCTGCAGTTACATTTCTTTCAAATGACTTACCAGCTACATTAGGGGTAGTCGAGCGTGGTTAATCTTGATTTTTTAAAGGAGTTTTGAGATAATGAATATTAAATGTATACGACATATGAAACTGATTCCGTACTTTGTAAGACCGAAAAATTCAGTAATACTTTTGAAGGAGAAAATCACAACTTTGGTGGGACACTCCCCCCAAAGGGCTCTTTTTAAAACACTCTGTGACTGTCGTGTGAAACGGAACTTGTGTCGACAACCGAAGTGCCTTCTGATGTTTATATTGTAGGAAATTGAATAACTTATTTTAAATTAATGTAAAACAATTTGTTCCACACACAATCTGGACGACAGATTACTTCAAGCGAGGATGCACCTCATAATTTAATTTTAAATTGTCCGGTCCTATCTTCAGAGCTATTTTATAATACGTTCAAACTTAAAATAGAAATATTTTAGAGCAATACTTCATATAATTCCAAATAATACATGAAATAGAATTTTTAAATTATATGAGTGAGATCTCCCTTCCAGCCGCGCGTAAACATCAATATTATTATACGCAAGCAGTTTTTGTTTTTTACGCATGGTGCAGACATAATATATTTTCTTACTTTTGATCATAATGCACCGTGTACAAAACAAAGTAACCTTGCAGGACAAGAATATCGGGCCGCTATGGGACCAATAATTTATATATCGATCACGGCAGTCAATTTGACTGACTGAAAGATGTGCTTTCTTATAGCAATCGGAATTGATATCCAATACCGGCAACATTATTTTCCATTTGATATTGATAGATATCAGATAGCAATATCGATCTAAATCTCAAATTATGAATTATTAATACAAGCCAATATCGACATGCTACTGGGCTGAGATAAACCTGTGACGAAAGTGAATATTAAAGTTGAAATCAGAATGTATTGCCTGTGTTTTATTTTCTATTTTGAATATTTGATTATTTATTTTAATTTAGAAGTTGTATTTTAATATAAATTATAAAAAAATATTAAACTTGTTTTACTTAATATCATTAAGATTAAACATAATGTTATCTAGAGTGATAAATGGCAAATGAGGTCATTTTGATAGCAAGAAATCCTGTAGTAGCTAGTAATGACGATAATAATTGAAGAGAAAAGTTAGAGCATACTGAAATTCGGTCCCGGGTCTACAACCTGTCACTTACATTTCTCATGCTCGAATACATTTACAAAATTTCCACATTTTATTTTCCTCGTTATTTACGTTTTAATAATCTTATGAATCATTATTGATCACGACTGCAGTGCACTGTTCATAACATTTAGTTGTTCATATAGGGTGGAATGAGTGTCAACACTGAACACCCTAAATAGTTTCTTGCAAAGATTATAGAACCTTTACACAGGTTTCATGTCCATAGGAACCTCGAATTTATGTAACATTTGGGAATGACACACTTTTATGTTACAATCAAGTATTACACAATAAGTTATCGTGCTTATTTGACCCTTGTACGAAGATTCCTTCCAAAATTGTCATTCCAACGACGTCTCGGTATTCCTAATGGCCTCTTTCCCTCCGGCTTACTACCTTCCTAAAATAAAACAAAGAAAATGAGCAAGTTAATCACAAAATCTCGAGGGAATAATCGATTCTATCTTAACTCATATAAAGGTCTTTATTTTTCAGAATCAAATGACCGCCCTATATTATGAAGAACTGATCTGGAATACTTAAATAATTAACTACAAGTAATTATGAATAAATATATAGCTACATGTAAATTCTCTACCAAATAAGGACTTGTCCATATCTATCCGATTCCCAAAAATCGGGGCACAAATAAGAATAAGTAATGTTTATGATAGGTGAATACAACCAAGAGGCGATTTGTATGCTTGCATAATTTCAACCACTTACTTATTCCTTGACAATAAAATTCTTACGATGCGAAACCTGCATATAACTAGCAAAACTAGAGAATAAAAATCCACAAACAGAGAAAAATCGGCGAAGACTCCCCAGTAGCACACATACGTGTTATCAACGTTAATTTTAGGTTTATTTCGTTCATTAACCATTATCAGTTGAAAAAAATACGTTTATTTTAAAACCATATTTCAACAAAGACGTCATTGCGTTGATAATACGTCAATACAACGTGTATTCAATACGTTATTTTCAACTATGGTATAATAGATTCTGTTGAATGCATTTCCTGCTAATGTTATGTCAAAAAATATAATTAAAAACTAATTGAATGACACACACTAATTTTGGTGTTCTCATGTGAATATTGAAAACAGATTGAATTTTTAATCACATTTCAACGAAGTTAGAATTTCGTTGATACGACGTTAATGTGACGTACTTTCAACTATCATTCATACTATGTCCTAGATTTCGTTTCACACTTGTATTTCTAATTTAATTGCTTAAATATTAAAATTAAAAGCAAATACAATGATTTTTTTGTTTTCATTTGCATGTTGAAAACAGGTTGAATTTTAAACTATATTTCAACGAACATTTAATTTCAACGATACAGTGAGAGTAGTGGCCTCTCCAGGTGGATTCTTGGATAAGTGGTCAACGCGTCGAGCTACCAACGAGAATTGCAGAACGTTCCTTGTGTCTTCGAACCCCACAACAGCCGCTCGGATTATTTACTGTTGGAAAATTAGCATCGTATATCGAGATAAAAGCAACGGATAAAATGAAACTGAATATGTGTATACCAACAAACACAATTCATGCTCTGTTTTTGGCCAACTAAACACGTTTCTTCGTCGTTTCTTCTTAACCATTGTTCAACGTCGAATAAACCGTTGAGCAGGCGGACATTTACAACGGTAACATAACGTTTTTATACTAACGTTTAATCTACGTATTTTCATCGTTTGTGTGCTACTGGGGCTGCATACCTCCGAGGAGTTATGCACTCTGTTCCTAACAGGTTGAAGTAAATTTTGGTGATATGTAAGTATAGTACACTTCCAATAACTGAATATGATAAAGAAAGTGTGACCCGAATCTTGCCCCCCCTCCATTTTCTTGAGAACTAAAGCTTCTTTGTGTTGCAGTGCCGTAATTATTATTATTAATAATAATAAAATTGGGCTGTAGGCTAATTACCTTATAGAGATTCTTTTGCTGCTGCATAGCTTTAGAAGGGATAAAAACTGGCTCGATCTTGTCCAGGAATCCAATGCCGAACGTTTGTTATTGCGGTGATGAACTTGCGATTTCCGTAAGCCATAGAGTTTGTTGGTTAGGAGGGGGTAATTGTAATAAATAAAATTTAGAGGGCTGAACTTCTATGTTATGGATCTCATGCTTTTCCTCGACTCATATCGCATATTAATCGCAAAGAAGAAATAAATAGTTAAAGGACAGTATTGTTGTAGATCTTAGATTAAACTAGAACGTACCCTATTTTATCGTATGATACATGTGCGTGACAGTTTCAAGGAAGTTTGTCGTATGAAAACATAATTATTGTGCAACTTCCCACTATGTTACGAAGTCGAATCGAAAATCGATTTTTCTCACATCGCGACGACGTTCTTCGAGTAGATAATAGCGGCATGGCTGCCAATACTAGAAAAGAAATAATGACTGGACTGACAATTTGGAACTTTGTACTTATTTTAAGTGTATTAGAAACGAGTGTAAATACACATACGTTTATGCAAGGGCACAGCCATGGTAAGTGTTTAAAGGAGGATAGAAGTTTTAAATGATTATGTTATTAATGAATACAATAGTGAAATTTACCTTTCATCATTGTAAAAATGACATGTATTGATCAGGTGGTTTGTTTTTATTAAAAATACCCGTAACAACTACATAATATCTTAAATTTAAGCATGTTAGTTGAAAAATACAACGAAGAATTTTAAATACTATAGATTTATGCAAACATACACATTTTCGATGTACAGACACTGATTTTTGTTCCAGACAATGGACTTTTAAGAATGTGATGTGTTTTGGGGCGTTTGAATTGTTTTTGTTTTGATAATAATATTTATGTTCCTTATATATTATAAAGCCCGCGTTTATTTGTGGACTACGTTCTTAACATGATATGTTACTGGAAATTAAATTGTATTCAACATCGGGACGAGGAACCAGTAAAAGGGGATCCTTGGCAGTGGCTCGCTCGTGAACAATTTAGAGAGCTGTACACCTTAATATGAAACAGAAGACAATATTTTTAGAAATTAATATTCGCTTGAATTTATTAAAACCTCATTCTAGTATAATCAACATACGCATGAAGCTTATGCTTTCCCATATGTAGTAGAGGCGTGTCTGCATGGAGGCAAAAGTACGTTCCTCAATTTGGAAAGTATAAATTTCCGTTCACTCATTGTCACTCGCTAACATTAGATTCAGTTACGTTATAAGGACACGTATTATTTATTTGCCACATGTAGAGGCGAGATCGTGAATTTTTAGGCAGGGACACAGTATTCTTCACCCTTGCATGTAACGGAAACTCCTTCGTTGATACTTATAGGGAACGTAAATTGGAAGGAACATGGGATTAATTTCACTTTAGGTTCCCTCCAACATGTAAAATTTGCGGGAAAAATTAAATGTTTTCAACGTGTGTGGAAGTATTGAGACGCAAAATATTAAAATATGTTTCTACTCATGGAAGTGTGAAAGAGCGGAAAGTACATGGGACTATTTAGTAGCTTTGAGGCTTCAGATCTAACAAAGTGCGAGCATTGTGTATCGCGTATAATAAAAACAAATAATCGAACCTGTTTTCGCTAACTACAATTTGCCGTGATTTTTGTAGCACGATATGTGTTATTCATAAAACAAAGTGGCGCTATTTGTATTCCTGCGCATACCACTTTGTTTGCATATGGTGAATAACTCGTGTATGTATTTAACGAAACGAACACACGCCTTTTCGTAACACATTTTGTTTTGATGCATGTCGCAAAGTGTTTATAGAAGTACATATGAATTATTTATAATGGAATGAGTAGTATAGAGCGTACATATTACCATCAATAAAATTTATTTTGAAGATTACGTATTATTTGTACAACATCATAGGTATTTGAACTATATGTACGAGTTGACTGTAGGGCGATTGTATAAGTTTGTTTTTCAATTCACGAATCAGTGATGCTTAATATTTACTTTCTGTTGTTGATGTCATGTAAAAAATGTTCACATTTTCCCATGGCCTATTAACCACTTTGGGGAAAAAGTTGTGACTAACGAAGATAATATTGTAAATTAACCTAGTGTGTTTTTCTGTCATATTGTATGGATAGAGGGGAACAGTTAACCTACATCCTTACCAAAAGAAAATTTGTTGGGCTCATATTTGTAGGATAAAGTTCCGTGGCGTGGTAAAGTCAGGGATTTTTTTTTTTTTTTAAGTAGAGAATTATAGGATTTCTATCTGTTCTCCCCAATTTGTGAATGTTCCTACCTATGGAACGGAGCAGAAAAGGGTGTTGCACATTTGAGGGTTTTGTGCTCAAGCTACTGCATCGGTCACTCCTAATTTTTAATGTAACCAAGTTATTTCGTACGTTGACCCTTCTATTGCTCATGGAAGGTTAAATTAAGGTTATTTTTCCATCTTTTTCTTTAAATAAGTGTGTTGACGATAGTCTGGAAAAGCAGGAAAAGTCAGGTTTTTTTTAATTACTATTCGCTGAACACACTCTTCTTGGTAATAGTATCTTATTACTAGTTTGATTTATCTTATTAAGGTATTTGTACCATTTAATATCGTATGCGCTCCAAGTTGCGTCTAGGTCTACCTAGTACTGTGTCGCAGATGTTATTCCAGTTTTCGTGGACATTAACGTGATGAGAATAGAATGACATCATTTCGTTTCTTCTTTTGAAATTTTATTACCAGAGAGTATTATTATTAATAATAGTATTGCTATTATGATTATTTTGTATGGAATATAGACTAATACTAAAGTTTTGATTTAAACTACAGCATCTTTGGACTTTTTCAACAAATTGATATTCGTTGGTGAAACAAAGATAAGTGAAATGGTTTATGAAATTAAAATTCTCCATGCATTGTGCGTTTATCTTTAAACTGGCTGCATCGGATAACACTGCTTAGAACTAGAAACCGGTTTCTAAATATGCCATAATTTTTGTCGCGCAGAAGTTCACTCTAACAAGTTGTTCATATATATTAAAACTTACTCAAAGAGAAGCTTGTGTGAAATTATGCAAAATAGTTGTAATATTAAGGCATAAGCCTTACACTCAAATACAAACAGAGCAGTTACCAGGTAAACTTGGTGATATGAAAAGTTAGTGCATTAAATAGAACAATCGGAAGGTCCTGGGAACGCACTTCCTGACTGAGGTTATTCAGTGTTTTTCCTTAGTCACACCAGGCAAATGTTGGGATGGTACATCTATGGACAAAAGTTCTTTGCAGTGCATATATATATATATATATATATATGAGTTTTTGTTTGTTTTAAGTCATGGATTGAAACTGTGACCACGCGGAAGAAATGAGCGCGTTTACCTCTCGACCACCCTAAGGTCGGAAATTGCGGGAATGGAAAAAGTAAAAATACTCGCCTGAAATTGAAATGCAAATGAGTACATTTCAAGTGACCAAGGTATTATAATTCACTGTACTTTCAATCGCTGAGAGACGCTTAGACCAGTGATATCAAAACCAAAGGAGGGGGGGGGGGGATGACAAAGCTGGCAAATCTGATAAATCCAGAGAATCCTTTATTTTTAAATTTTATACGGCCTTTAGGCTTCTAAGGCTCACAGCAAAGAATGCGGGAAGGTGTCGGCCAGGGTCTAAGTTGAAGGGACAATCCCGGCATTTACCTGATATGACTGAGGAAAAGCCTCAGACAAGATGGTCGGCCGCTGGGATTGAACCCATGACCGCCCGAATAAACAAGCGAGCGCGCTGCCACTGAGCCACAACCGCTCGGTCCAGAGAATCCTTTCTGTAGTCTGAAGAGTTGATTAGATTTCGTATTGTACTCGAATTCTATTCGTATTCCACCATGTAATCAAGTAGAAAGAAGTCCATAACGATAATCCTCGTTACGGATTCGAGCTGTTTTATAACTGTGGTAATAATGTATTAACTAATCTAATTCATCGTACTTTTCTCTTTCAGCTTTCATTCAAGCAAGTAACGAAGTTAGGTACCTTATGGATGGTGTTCCAGTCCCCATGCATAAGGTAAGAGAACGGTACTGTCTGTAAGTTAGTGGAATTAGATCTAAGCAGTTAGTAGATGTTTTAAGAATATCGAAGGACTGGGTGCGTTCTGTATATTTTAATTTTCTTTTTATTGGCTGTACAGGCAGCTATAATCTGAGCGTGTACAATGAGAGAGTACGTCTCACGGCGATCATGCTTCTAAATGTGTGGGGGGAAACCCGGTATTCACCTTGTGAAACAGGAAATCTTCCGAAAGATGGCCAGAAAAATAACTCTTCTTCAACGTTAATCGCAAGTCCACGAACATCTTAAGCCATTAGACTACGATAGCTGGTGGTTTTCTGCATAGCTTTCTCCATAAAGACAAGAACAGATGGGAATAATCTTCCAGCTTGAAAACGAAATTACCATAAGGTAGTCCATTAAAAAACAATAATAATGTATCAGGGTATTTGTTAGCAACAGAATGAAACACTTGGTTATGCCTTCGTGAGATATATACAGAATACCCTAGCAAGTACCATTTCTTAAACCGAACTGTTGAATTCGATTGCATTCAATGAAATTTATTGGTGTAATTTTTCCTTTTATCTTGTTCCATATTATGGTTAAATAGTCTTACATCTTCTACGGGTAGCTGTAAAACATGTTTATGTAGTGGAGTTTTTATATAATGGCTGTTGCATATTTTCTTGTGGTTTTGTTCTTTATATTGGAAAAAGTTATGTTTCTAATTATACAATTAACCGGGTTTTTTTTCGTGGCGTGTGGTTTCTTTTGCTGTTTTGTCTGTTTTTCAAGTTGTGATGGAATGGTCAAATTTCCGTTGCAGTGTCCAAATTACATTCTGTCTGTTTTTATCTATGTAAACATCCAGTGTTTCTCTGTTTGAGAGTTCTGTGAGTATCGTTTTATGTTGTCCTTCTGGTGATTGTAGAGTCGGATATGAGCCTTATTGACTTGTGGACATGTGTACATTTATCTTCAATGGAGATTTACCTAGTAAGAGCCGGCAGAAAAATGGGTAGAGGATCACTCTGGCTTCTTCTTTCTTCTGGGAGAATGTAGAAACGCCGCTGACCAGTCGATTCATCCTTTCGTAGAACAATGTATTCTGAGCTTCGCGAAGTAAAGCCTTCATTCCTAACTGTACATGTTGTAATTCTACGTTTACGAAAGATGTTTAGGGCTTAGAGTTGTGTTCAATAATTGAGTCTTTTTTTACAGGCGACGAAGCAAGGAAAAATAATTAAGAGAAGGTGTGCTTTGGCAAACAAACTTTTAAGGAAAATTGTAAAATTTTAGTAATGTTTTTTTTTGTGTTTAAGTAGTTGTGTTTTTTGTGCTTGTGTTCTGTTTATTCCTTAGATTAAATGAGAACGAAATATAAGCTGAGGTAATGCTTTAATGGTGGGACTCTAGCTACCATGTTGGACCAACGAGAGTTGTGTGATATCATTATTGTGTACGTCTGACTAAACAAAATACCTTCACTCTAGTAATTAAACAAAGTTACTTTCTATAAGAAAACAAGTGAAGCTCAGCCCAGTCGAGGCACTGTGCACATGTGCTGCCTTCAGGCTTCGGCAGCGAACGTCAAATTTGGATGATCTTTGAAAAACTCGCCATCTTGGATCCACAATGGCCGCCAAAATGAATTTTCTATAGAATACACAGGCTAAACGGCTGGAGATAGAAAGAAAAACGAAATTTGGTATGACGGTACATCATCACCAGGTGATCCAAAACGACCCCCCCCCCCCCCTCCAAAAAAATAATTCAAAACCGTTTGAGCTAGAGATACGAAATTTGGCATAAAGGTGTATTATCAAGAGTAGTTAAGAATAATATTAAATTTGGAAAAGTCGTCATCTTGGATTCAAAATGGCAGTTCAGAACATTTTTCACACCGTTGTAACTATGGCACTAATTTCACCCATTGACTTTCAATCGAAAAGAACGTCTTTTTGCCGGTGACGGGCTAATTCGTTTGTTACACTCTATAAACTCGTCTCAGAGACGCGCTATCGCATAAGCGAAAGCAGATAAAGAGAAACTGACTTCACATTTGGGCACAGCAATCTGCGTTTGTGTGTGTCGTAGCATTGTTCATATTCTTGATTGATTAAATTGTTATTAACGTCCGGGTAAGCGAGCTGGTGAGCTTCTAAGGACGGGACCTACCGTTTTTAGTAAAGTGGGTCCCGAACCGCTCTGTTCAATGGACCTGTTCGGGCAGTGAACCCGTGATCACGCGCACAGAAAGCGAGCGCGTTAACCTGTCGGCCACCACGAGGTTGCTCACATTTGTACTCACTCTATGGTTTACGGAATCCGCAAATTCATCAGTGGATTCTGTTCTTGGTAAGACAAGTGTTACGAGGTACTGTTTATTTCCCTTGCACCTCTTTATTGACGGAAGAAAGTGAGAAGGGCATAAGAGCCAAATCATTTTTAGGGGAGAAAAAAGTTTTAAAATTGTAGGAGGCTAATTAATGCTTCTATTCTTACATTCAGTTTCTACATAAAAACCGGTACGTATACGTTCTTTACACTGTTCGTACCACAAAGTAGTGAGGGAATTGTTAATTCAGAATATTGGCCCTTACGCCATTTCACTTTCCACCGTCGTTATGTCAAAATTGATAAAAAAGGATATAATATATACGTTCTGTATTCGTTTAATATTAAGTGGAATGATAGGTGTTGTTCAGTAAGTAATGATTTTTGTATTCTTTTCAGGAATTTTCCAGCACATCAGGTGTTCGGTAAGTTTGAATGGTAGACTGATGTATAGTTCTGTAGACAGCTGCTGGAAGGGAAGGTGAATACACAACACCAGCATTTCTTGTAGTCTGATGTAATGGGTTGTCATAACAATGTGGTATAAAACACTCAACTTTTTGGAGCATGATCTGAAGTTTCCACTAAAATCGAGACCGTAGCCAGAGTCTTGGCCGAATGCTTTCAGTCCTGAGGAGTAGCATGTAGGAGCACAGTTTAAACGTGCAAAATTAAAATTAATACGGGATTGCATGAGTTTTTATTAATTCAAACTAAATAAATAGTGTTTCTTATCTAGTTTTATGTACTTAGTTTTTGCATATCACATGAGAAGATTTTGTAATTTAGTTTTGACATGAAAGGTACTCTATATTTTAAATATATTCTGGTTCAGTAGCTCAAGATTTGAAGGATGTTTTCGTTTCCTTTAGTTGCCCCACACCTGAGGAGAAATGTTATTCTTTTTTATACCCAACCGTTGAAAGTACTTTAGATGCGAGTGTGTTGGCTTAGCATTCGGGAGATCCTGGGATCTATCCTAGCGGACGCTTGAAAACTCCAATTGTCAGTGTTGTCACTTCTATACGGTTTAACGTACATGCACGAAATTTGGCATAAATACTCCTAAATCCCCTACAAATACCACAGCCCCAAAGTCTCTTAGTTGTCAATGTTACCATTGTATTGTAAAATTCAATTTTTGCAAAAGCGTTGTATACTATTCAATGTGGGTGCACTAATATCATTAGAACTTCTCAGTCTTTTCATGTTCATTACATGTTGTCATCTTCATATATCAATATTTGGCTTTCTTTAAAACTGTTGCCAAATAGCTGCTTAAAGTTTGTGTACCGATATTATGTAGTGTAGTTGAGAAAAGACATATTGGGAAAGATTGAGGTATCCCATTTCTGTGTTCATACAGATATAGAACTTAGTGATACATAACCAAAGGTACCGAGCCGCCGTAGCTCAGTGGTAAAGCGTTGACGTAGCATTCGGGAGGTCGTGGGTTCTATCACAATTGGCAGCCATTCTGACTGGTTTTTTATCTGTCACACTAGGCAAATGCCGGGATGGCACCTTCAACATAGACCCTGCCTGAATCGAATCCTTTCTCCTCCCCTATCCCGGCCTGAGCCTTAGATGCCTAAAGGCCATAAATAAAATTGAAATTGAAATAACCAAAGATATACAGTGTACCCCTAACGCGTCATCGGTATAAGATTCGATACAAGATCAAATGAACGAGTAGCTAATACAGTGTAGACGGAAATAGAAGACCATCCTGGATATCAAGGAAATTATCTCTTTTTGCCAGCCCCCAGTCACTGTACACCATCGTTTGAGTTT
Source organism: Lepisma saccharinum (assembly GCA_022664845.1). NCBI lineage: Eukaryota > Metazoa > Arthropoda > Insecta > Zygentoma > Lepismatidae > Lepisma > Lepisma saccharinum. Next base: position 26,898 of record JAGDQP010009180.1, read on the forward strand.
TCCAGCGACAGTTGTGGACAGACGAGTTAAGTCAAGCTTTCAAATCCGTTCAAATTAAAACCACGATGAAATCCTTTAGAAATCAATATCACTGATTTTTGAGTTCATGTAAACTTAGGTAACGTCATTCCCCAGACTTATGATACCATAAATTCTTCTGTTAAGTCCATACAATAAAAACCAATTATGGGCACAGATAATATTCATAACACATTGTTCTTTAATAAAAGACAGCTTTCGTTAGTGTCAGCCAGAAAACTTCGTTCTTTTTCTTTTCAGGGACTTCCTTCCCATAAGTTAGCATCTATATCTCGTTTTAAATGTGGCTTTACAATTATTGGAAAATTTCATTGCCTTAAATGTGATTTGTAGCACTATACTACGAGTGATTATGATAGAATCTTTGGTTGACTACATATATGCCTATGTAGTCCATAAATGTGAATTATATTAAATTAATATTGAACATTAATACATGATCTTTTTATATCTTTGTTCCAGAATTTCCAGTTTAGAAGACAATGAAGTCTACAGATCTGGATCACATTTAAATGATATAAAATTCGAACCACCTTTATTAGATTTTAAGGAGAGGTAGGTAGTAGGATATAGTAGTGGTTTAGACTGTTATTTTATGATAACGGTTGTAACTAGTAAATCTCTTGAATAATTTCATTTTATATACAGAGTGTTGCAGAATAACACCGACAAAACCACCTCGCCAAATTTCTGACAAAATAAGAAAAGTATAGACTGTCGAGGGTGCACAAATTTTTCGTTTCGGTGCTATAGGTTGCCGAAGGCGTCGGAAAATGAACTTCAGATCTTCTCCTTTCTAATAGAGATAACGGTAGAAGTGAGGCGGCATGGTACCCTCAAAAACCTGCGGTTCATTCCATGTGAAATCAACATACTTTTTAACAAAATTCTGCCTCACCCTCTCATATTTCTATGATTTTTTGCTTTATTGCTAGTACCCGTTGAGAATATTAAAAAATATTATTATTATTTCAGATTTTATTGACGCACTGGTTTTTGTTCTATGAAAGTTCAATAAGCCAAAGGTACAGTGTTAAAGAGCTCGGAGAGGGCTCATTTTAAAGCCCTTGTAATAAGCTTTCATTTGATATGGCATTTGACAGGATTGCGCAAAATTTTGTATCCCGAAAATCACGAAATTTGATTTTCTCAAAATCGGACGTCTCGAATTTTTTCGAAAAATTATTTTATGTTGGTCATACATCCTTACAGCTACCATGGAAATTGTAATTTGGGACGATAATGGGATCGTAAGATATAAAATATTTTCGTTATATGCCTGGAAAGAAAAGGCACTAGCGGTCTACATTAGTATAAAACAAAACTTTGGTAAACTTTATATTTTGGGGTCATTTTAGTAATTAATGACTTCACCCGTCTCGAGCTGTTAGGTTTCTAAAATCCACAACCATCCGTGCTCCAGTCGGGGTTCGAACCAGGAACTCTGGAGTTGCTAGCCTGACGCCTCAGACCGAACGGCTACCAAGGTTGACTCCGTATTAAAAATTCAAATTTGTTATGGCCTTTAGCGTTAGGCATCTATGACTCACAAGGAGCCATTTTATTTTTGACAATTCGATTTCGGAAAATGCGTGCTATCACCGGATTCAGTACCCAAGGAAACCGAGAAAAACAGGTTTGTAGCTGCAGACCTTACAACAAGGCCGGAGATAAAGGGGTCCAAAGTTCGAATACAGGACGCAGAAAGTGCCTATAAACAACATGTAGTTTTGAAACTAGTGGAGGAATTGAGATCAAATGTGAGGTATGAGTAACGTGTGTGAAGCTCTACTGAATAGGTGTAGTGCGCATCATGTCGGCCATCTTAAAAGTCGCCATATTGGATTTATCGAAAAGATATAAACTTGAAGGAAGGCATATAATTTGAGGCTAGCTCTTCCCAGAAATTCAAATATGAGATTATTTATTTGTTACCAACCTTTATTGCGTGAGAAGGTATGGACCCTGGAAGTTGTGAAAAGGTGAAATTAACGGTTTTGGCTTCTGTCATTTCAGTGTATGTAACGTGAGCCAAGAACATGAGCAAAGTAGCGCTGTGGGCACAGTGTTCGAATTATTGCTGTTGATAAGAAACTTTATGTTGTTGAGGCAGTCGTCAAAGGTGCATAGGAACAACCGATATAAAACCTGAAGGTGTCCAACGTTCTCGAGTAATTAGTGCTAATCGTGCATTTACAACAGATCTGATGCACGTTTAGTTGCATCTGTTGTGTACCTTAAGAATGATTGTGTGGGGGAGACAAACATGGGAACAACAGTGAGCACATCTGAAGAAACATCAAGATAAACAATCAGAAGCCATTTTCCGAAATCGAATTGTCAAAAATAGAATGGCCCCTTGTCAGGCTGAGATAGGGAGGGGAAAGGATGCAGTAAGAAGTCGGCAAGAGCTTAAGTTCAGTGTACCAACTAGATATTTGCCTGATGCAACTGACGAGCAACAATAGGTTCACATTAAGAATATTATTTATTATTGGAACCGGGACTAGGATTGGTATCCTGGAATTTGAAACTGAGGATTCGAACCTGATACTTGGAACCTGGTGCCCGGATCTGAATTCGGAAACCGCGTACCAGGTTCCAGGATACGGGTTCCCGGTACCAAGAACCAGATCCGAGTCCTTAGTTTCTATTTCCAAAATAGGAATCCGGGTCCCGGTTCCAATATTACGTGCCCGAACAGGATCCATGTGTTCGTCCATATAATACCAGTTCATAATAAAATAAACTTAATGTGGACCTAGGGTTTTCCTCAGTCACACGAGCCAAACATCGGGTTGATATCTCGAACTTAAGCTCTGACGAATTTATTACTGCATCCTTTCCACTACCATAACCCAGCCTGAGCCATAGATGTCTAACGCTAAAGGCCATAAATAATATACATTCTTAATGTAAACCGTTAGTGTCTTTTCCTCCCCAGGCATATAATAAAAATATTTTATATCTCACGATCCCATTATCGTCCCAAATTACAATTTTCATTTTAGCTGTAGGGAGGTATGACCTACGTACAAGAATTATTAAAAAGAAAAAAATCGTGATGTCCGATTTTGAGAAAGTCAAATTTGATAATTTTCGGGATACAAAATTTTGTGCAACCATGTCAAGTGTCATATAAATTGAAAGCTTCTTACAAGAGCTTTAAAATGAGCTCTCCAGCACCAACCATGGCTGAGTAATAAGTAATGTTGTAAACTACAAACGCTGAACAGTTGACTTTTTGAACTTTCATAAAACAAAAACCAGTACGTCAAAAAATCTGATTTTTTTAAAAAAAATATTCTCAACGGGTACAAGCAATAAAGCAAAAAATCATATAAATATGAGAGGGTGAGGTAGACAGGGTGTGTTAAATTGACGTGACCCCAAGGAATTCCTTCCCACACATTCTCTGGGGTAAATAATGATTGGAAATTTGCACGAGTAAGACGAATTTCTGTATGTGTAAAGATGGTAGATGTTATCATCGCCGTCCAACCGGACAATAACAGTCTCTTTTTTTATTAATAAATACACCAAAAGTTCGTTAGGGAATTGTTAGAGATATCGACCTTGGTGCAGAGTATTCCCATTCAGGCTTATTTCAATCCACCCTTACTTCAGAGAATTCTGGGAATCCCCTATATTTCCTTTGGAGAATTCCTTGAGCCCCCATTGGACAATTTTGGAAAATAGCACATCTCAAGTACCATGCTTACTCAGTTCTACTGTTGATGGTATTGGGAATATCAAGCTGTAAAATTCATCTTCCCACGCTTTCGGCAGCCTATAACGCCGAAACGAAGCTTTTGTGCAGCCTCGATGGTCTATACTGTTTTTCTTATTTTGATGTCAGCGATCTCGTAAAGTGGTTTTGTGGGTGTTATTTTGCAACACCCAGTATATTTAACTTCACGTCCCCAAAGACGACTCCGGGTTGGAGTGGAAATCGAAATCTGTAGGGAATAAGTAATTTTTATCCAACCCTGCAGACTATTACAAGTAAGGAAGTGCATTTTACTTCTAAATCTCTAGTTTTCACTGTAGAAAATTATAGAAGAGATTATTTTATTTATTTTTTAAAAAAAAAAAAACTTCCCACAGATAAAAATAATTCAGAGATTAATAATTAAGACTGTCTGTAATTCCATATATTAAGGAAATAGACCTTAAGAACAAGTATTTAAAATCTTTGAACTGATGGTTATGTTGGAAATACAATACTTATTTAATATTTTTGCTTTAATGCTGCATTGACGGACTGAATATTAATGAGAAAGTAACTATATGAAAGCTATTTATCAAAGGAAAATCTTTCTTATGGATAAGATCTTATAACTAACATTTTAAAAATATATGATACGTTGTTTCGTAGTCTGAATACATTTAAAATAACATTTTATTGTACTACCCTCCCCTACCTATCTTTTGTTCATGGGCCACCGACAAATTGTACCTTTCTTTAAACTCAAGAGGCCCTAAATGGTGCCAGTTGCCATTGTAACTAATTATTTTCACTCAGTATTTTAAAAAATATGTCTGGATATAGTTGTCATAATATACCTTAAACCTATTTTAGTCTCTTGGGAAGCCACGTGCAAGTGCAGTACTGAAGTTATTGTGTACAACTCAAGTTTTTGTGATTCTGCAGCTTCCAATTACATGTCATTTGGGTTAATTGTCATTTAAAAATCAAGGTAAACTCTTGGTCTCTTTAAACACCATTTCTAACTTCGGCCTCCATATTGATTGATTACTGTGTCTGTTTAAGGATAATCTAAACCAACGATCTCCAACAAAAGATGGCAGCACTATCTCCGTATATATCTAATGTATTCTTATCGTTGTACGATATTTATTGCTAATATGAGATATATCTGATGTTCGAAAAGTATGGATGTTCAAAAGTTTCATTTTATTTCCAGGTATTTGGGAATGCCTCACCATGAGAAGGTAACGCTGCATAATGTAAATGGTAACAAAACAATACATATGTCATCTATATCAGGAAATACTGTTCACTTCCATAGCTCATTTTTCGAGGATAAGGTAAGCAAATATTCTATATGTTTCTCTGTGGCATAATCCTTTCTCTTTTATTCTGGTACTGATTGTATTAAATCTCCTTGTACTTTGAATTTTTACTTAATTGTAATTAGCGAGAACGAGCTCACAGAAGAAATAAACAATCGCTTAGCATCGGGCAACGCATGTTTCTATTCATTCCAGGAACTCCTAACCTCGCGATTAATATAAGGAAAGCTGAAATTAAAAATATACAGAACGGTTATTCTGCCGGCAATAATTTACGGTTACGAAAGGTTGAGTACCACTCTGGCAGTAGAACATAAATTACGAGTGTTTGAAAATATGGCTTTGAGAAAGGTAAACGGGACGAGCTGCCCGAAGAATGGAGGAGACTGTATAATGAAGAACTTCACAGACTGTATGATTTGCCCGACATGATAAGAATAATGATATCACGAAGGCTCAGATAGGCAGGCCATGTAGCTCAGATGGGGGAAAGCGAAGATTATATTCCATGGTGGTTGATAAGCCGGAAGGAAAGATGCCGTTGGGAGGACGTCGTTGGGATGACACTATTAGAAGAGATCTTTGAGAGGTAGATGTTCAAGATGAAAACTAGCTTGATGTTGCCCAGGATAGAATCCAATAACGGACGTTTGTTACTGCGGCGATGAACTTGCGAGTTCCGTAAGCCACAGAGTGAGTGAGTTGTATTCTTAACGTTTATTGTTCAAACGGTAAGTTACTGGAACGCTGGCGTTATCAGCAAGAAAATCCTTGCTGTTCGAATGAAAGGAGTTTCTTATTTAACTTGCCTGGGTTTCTTTTCTGGAATTATAACAATTTTCAGTAGCGCGTCTGACTACGAATCGGACGGTCCGGGTTCAAATCCCGACGAGGACACTGGAGACTTTTCTCTCAATGTTCCCATGCCTGGCGCTCTGAGGTGCACTCAGTGTCCTATCAGATTGAGTACCAGAGTGTCCTTGGTATTCCTGGGCGCCTTGGGAAGGTAAAGGCGGTCGAGCGTGGGACTGACCACCCCAACTCACTTCGTACCGTAGGTCAAGAAAAGTGGAGCTCTACCTCCATATCCCCCATGCACTGTTAACGGCGCGTGCGTATCGCACAGGGGATGGCTTTACCTTTACATAGCAGTTTAATGTAGGATAAAGAAGCTAACCTTGCTTGATCGTCTTTTCTGTCAGAAAATAAAGTTATTAGGCTAATGCTTGACTGGTCTTCCACTGGGATAGATTTTCGAACGAGAGCTAGCGAACTATAAAGTAGCTGTGAGTTGCTTGTGCGAGGGTTGCGCTTAAGTACTTAATATAAATAGGTTCAGTAGATTTAATTAAGGCAAATCTTATTTTCAGTATACTTTTCTGTGTGTGGCTTTGATTTTTTTTTAAAGGTTTTACAAGAAGTAACAGTTCCCGTATACGTATATTATAGTCTGAGGTTTTTAAACAATGTGTATCAGAGTACCTCTCAGTTCTTTCCGAAGTTCGTGGACAATGCACCAATCATTTAGTTTATTTTAAATCTGCATCTTCGCTGTTTTTCCTTTTCCTTTCAAACGGTGATCAGGCAGTTCCAAATTTTCCACAGCAATTTTGTCACGGAATTTTGACAGCCGGGTTTATCATCATTCTTCAACCAGTCTTTTTCCATCCAGATAGTTTAGCCCGCTCGTTTCCTTCAAAATTTGACGCTAAACCTTCTGGGTCCTTGATTTTGACATTTCGGGCATTCTAACTGTACTAATATATCGTTGCCTTTTTTTTTTACAATACCGCCTAACAGCCAGTTCGGGCGAAAATAACTTTTCTGCATGTTTCGACTATTGATGGCCATTTTCGAGAAAAGTGTTTTTCGATTTTCGAAAAAAAAAATCACATCGTCTTTTTCGTTTCCAAAAAATTCTTTTTTTCGAAAAATTGTGGCCATCCCTAATTGAGACAAACAGATTTCGGGGAATACCCGAATTATCTTACGCCGTAACCAATGTACGTACGTATTGAACGTAGTTCGATACTTTCCCTAAGTACAATCCTTCTTTCATATTTCTTAAAACAGCACGTGTATAAGAAACAACTGTAACATTAATTAATACCCAGTGCTGCTACTGCGACTGACTGTTAAATAAGCAAAAACTGCTGACATTCAACTTCAACCTACATAGAACTAGAGCTAATTTTATATCTACAACTAGAGAAACATTAGTTATATCAAAGTACCGTGAGTTATATTAACTGTATTAAAATAAATATTTTATTCGTGGAATTTTTTTTTTTTTTTTTTAAACAAAAGTTCTTTTTTTTTTACTTCTTTTTCTTTTTTTTATATTTCGAACAATTTCTAGCTTTTCGTGTATTTTTTTTTTAATTTTCGTCTTCGAGATGTTTCGTTTTTCTTCTTTCGATTTTTTTCGTCTTTCGAAAAAATTTCGCATTGTCTTTTTCGTTTTCAAAAAATTCTGGCCATCCCTAGTTCCGACTCGCATTCAGTGAAGGCAGATACCCCCAAAATATTTCTTTGTTTCTCCAACAGATAGTAGTGGCGTAATATCGACACGAGTAGTACTGCTTATGGCGGGCTTCAATTCAAATTTCCCGCTGTTTTTTCCTTCTATAAAATTCACATTTTGCGACTTAGCCGGTGTTGTTAATAAAGCGATGATATGCAAATTTGGCAGTGCGAATGAATAATATTGGGGCCTTATCATGCTAGACCCGGAATTTACGGGTCAACCTTCTTATATGATTTTTAAGTATTTATTTAATGGACTTTTGAGTACTCCGTTTTTGTAAATGTTCAGATTTGTATTGATATAGCGTTTAGAACATTGAGTTTTTTCCCCAGCAAATCAGAAGGTTTGCCAGTAGAAGAATCACTTTGCTTTATTAAGCATGTTTTCTAACAACTGTATTTTGTTTGTTTCTAGAAAATTCCTCCACTTGGCAATACAACATTCAACGTTGTGTTTTTGGGACGAGAGGAGGGGCAAATAGAAAGTTCATTGTTTATCCATACTTCTGAAGGGAGCTTTAAGTATCAAGTAAGTGTGTAGCAATTAGGAACGAACTGGTATATATATTTGCAGGATCTTCTTTCAGCCGGAACTCGTTCCGGTAAACTACGAGGGCAAGTCAAGAAAGACTTGGACTGATTTTTTTTTCTAGGCAATTTATTATTACTCAGCAACAGGCACATGATCCTTTTCAAAGTAGTCCCCGCCCACTTGAATGCACTTTTTCATTCGAGTCTTCCAGTCCTCAAACACGTGTCGCAGGCCATTCTTTGAGAGGTCCTTCAAAACCGCCTCCGATGCCTTCAGAATCTCGGAATTATCGGAGAAGCGGCGTCCACGCAGTCTGGATTTTAGGGCAGGGAATAGAAAAAAGTCGCACGGTGCGAGATCTGGGCTATACGGTGGGTGTGGCACACAGTTGATATTGTGCTGATGTAGGTATTCGAGGACAGCATGTGCCACGTGTGGTCTCGCGTTGTCATGGTGGAGTCTCCAGCCGCCATTGCGAAGGTTTGGTCGTTTCTTCGCAATGTGCTGCCGTAAGGTCTGAATGACTGACACGTAATATGGTGCAGTTACAGTAGTGCCGGAGGGAACAGCATGCTGATACACCATACCAAGATGATCAAAGAACGTGATCACCATCACCTTGCCTGCCGACTTCACAACCTTTGCCTTTTTTGGTGTGGGCGAACCTGGTGTCTTCCACTGCGTACTGGCTTGCTTGCCCTCAGGATCGAAATGATGAAGCCATGACTCATCGCCGGTGACAATTGACTCCACATAGGCGTCTCCACCATCCTCAAACCTTTGCAACAGCTCCCTGCAAGTCTCCACTCGAACGGCCTTCTGCTCTGGTGTCAGGAGTCGCGGAATCCATCGCGCACACACTCGGCTCATGTGGAGGTGGTCATGCAAAATTTTGAAGGCACTGCCATGAGATATGCGTAGTGCGGCTGCCAGATCGTCGATACTGATGCGGCGATCTTCTCTAACAATGACTGCTGCCGTGTTAATGTTCACCTCAGTAACAGCTGACGCTGATACACCTGGTCCACCAGCTTTCGTGATTGTCATTCGGCCATCTTTAAACTCTTTGAACCACCAGAACACGGTACTTCGTGGCAGAGCGTCATCTTTGTAGGCTGCTGTCAACATTCCTAGAGTTTCTGTTGCACTTTTCCCCAGGCGATAGGAGAACCGTATAGCTGCAAATTGTTCTTCTCGTAATGACTCCATTTCTTCTACAGGCGACTTCTAGAGGCGGCGCAGTACATCACCTGCAATAAAAAGTCGTGGTTACCAAACATGCAATGATTCCTTAACAACATTTTATATATATGCACAGCAAGACCCACCCTACTTGTATGCCAAACTATGAAGCTCCAGCGTTAACAGAACTGCCGGGAAAAAAATCAGTCCAAGTCTTTCTTGACTTGCCCTCGTATTAAGACTTTATTGGTCCCTAAACGCAAATGTTATAAAGTTCCCTGAAAATTTATTTTTAAAAGAATTTTAAGTAACTTTAAAATGACCACGGTGGACATCAGACAATACATGAAATTTTATGATTATTTTTAAAAATGAGCTCCTTTTTATCTTAATGTGCTTTTTATTTCAGAAAAATAATCGTAGCATATTTTGGAAATATCCGTCGAGTGTTTTCGTTGCATGAATATTCCTACGTAGCTCAGACAGGAGGCAAATATTTTGTAGAGTGCCTTACACATTGCAACTTATTTTTATTGATATCACTTCTAAGAGAGATACAATATACGTGTATACGATTTTCTTGTGTCAAGAGATGAGGTGGTAAGAGTTCCGATAAACTTACGTTTAGAAAAGTAGCCTTTTTTTTTTTTGTATGATTTCTAGGATTTCGGTAAAAGCTCTGGAAAATTATTTATTTTGTGCGGAACCATAAATATTTGTATGCTGTAAGTACTTCAATATTTTATTGGAATAATACTGTTGGGAATAAGTGTAGAAAGATGGACACTGGCTGTAATTAATAAGTAGAAACTGATTAAAGTCACTTTTAGATGCGCGGAGAACCCAATTACAAATTACGCTGTTATGACTCATTTCAAAGTAAGGCTTGTAGTTTCATCGTCTTAATTAGACGTATCAAAATTCTGCTAAGCATTTCAGTGCGTGCGACTTTCGCTTCTTCTTTAGGCCGCCGTAAAGATGTAATTTAAGGGTGTAAGTAGTTTTTTTTGTCTCGGTCTAGAAAGACCCTGATACGCCTGTTCGTTGCCAGGTGACGCGCAGTGCTGACCACACAGCCGTCACTTAAGTGGACGCAGTTCTACAAACCGCGGACAGATGGCGTTGAGGCAGACTCAGGACCTATCGGTCTGTTACGCCAGTGGTTATTTATAAGTAGTTTTTGTGTTACATTGTATGTAATGTTCGATGAATGTGTGTGTATAAGTATTTTATTTTGGTGTACCTTTCGAATAGAAATATATTTTGGATAGTATTTTGTGTTGGACGAAGAAACTACTGTGTAGTTGCTTTGATTCTTTGTTTTCACGACACTTGTCTCTTTGTAGGTGAAGGGTGCCAGCATTACGAGTCCATACAGACTACGACCGTTAGTAGGAATAAGAATGCCATTAAATTCAAGTTTTTCATCCGTTATAAATATGCACAATCCTCATTCGTATCCAATTCAGGTAAACTTTCTTTTCTTTAAGAAAAACAGTTTGATAAGTATTTAAAATTACAATGTTGCCTTGAAAGTACCAGATGTTTTGAGCAAGAGAAATTAACATCTCCTTTATTCGTATTCCATGCTCCTCAGAAAAACATAAACTAAACTTACGATTAATGTGCAGACTCAGTTTACTGCAATGTCCCATTTAGTGGGAAAATTCAAAGTAAATGATTATTTTTTTTCAGATATGTTTTCAATATTATTTCTATTCATACATCGAGACAAGAATCAAAGATCGTATCAGAAAAATGTTAAGAGGACGAACATGGATATTATGACTACGGCCTTGTATCCATCTTGAATCAAGAAGAACACAGCTTTCTGACAAGGCTGATACATTTTAATAAGAAAAAGAAACTAAAATGTAACATCGTACTGATTACGCAGCGAGGAAAATGTAACAGTTTCGGAAGTATAGCATCTCCTTCTTCAGACTTCACTCTACAACTGCAAGTGGCGAATACAGCTTAATTTTTATGCATGCTCTATTAAACCATTTCATTCCTTAACAATGAAATTCTTAGCTTACGAAATCGGTCTGTGCGGCACTCCGTCAATCAAAAACATGATGATTTGGGCAAATGCCAACACCTTGGATCAGTTGTGAGTTATAAGATGGAACATGAGATAGTCTGGTCTGGTAAGGAGACATCAATTATCGGAATTTGAACAAGGCATGCTAGTGGGGGACAGACAGATGGGATATTCCATTTCCGAAGTTTTGCGGTCATTCAGCAACCTCGATCCATGGCTTCATATTATGTTTACCGCTTATACCGAATTACCACCCACCGTGAACAGCGCAGTGGCAGATCACATATGCCGAATAACCATGAACAGCGACGTCTGGGTCGAATTATCCATGATAACAGGCGATCAGCACTGGCTCAAACCACAACCACACTCAGTGCAGCTCTTTGTAATTTCCATGCGATATGAGAGAAGACCCACCAGCCTGCTTCTGTTGGCACCACGACACCGAACATAGCGCCTCGCCTGGGCTCGTAAACACAGTAATTGAATCTTGGAAGACTGGCGAGCTATGGCGTGGTTCAGTGAGTTTCCATATCAGGTGTTTCGGGCTAATGGTAGGGTCTTGATCAGACCGTGTGAGGCAGTGGACCCTATTTGTCAACAAGGCACCTTGTAGGCTGGTGGTGGTTGCATATTGGAATGGGGTGTGTTGATGTGGTATGGTTTTGGTCCGCTGATCCTCTTAAACACGTCATTGGTCAGTAGCCTGTACGTTGCAGTAGTTGCTGATTGCAGTCTCCGTGTGCCCGCTCAACGATGGAATGTTTCGGTTGAAGATATTGGTTCGAGAAGCAGTGTGTACAGTTCCCACAAATAGTAGGGCGTTCACTTTCGTCTGACATGAACCCGAACGAGCATTTGCGGGACATTGTGTACAGAGATCCATGCTGCACGTCGCCGAACTAGGAATCCTGCACGGTACTAAATATCTGTCTCATGACTTTTGGCATGAGAGTATATTTCTGTCTATTTATACAGAGTGTATCAAGACGTCAGGGAAAAACTTCGGGAGGTGCGTCCTGTAATTGAAACAGGGGAGGGGGGGGAATCCCATATGGGTCATTCGATGTGAAATTGACCAGCACGAGTTGCTCGACCATTTTGATTGTTTTTTCATATTTACACCATTGATAGTCCTTAGTAAGCAGCACAAAGCATTTTTTATTTTATTTTTATCAGCAGCCATTTTGAATCTAAGCTCACTTTTCTTCACTGCGGCAGGCAAAAATAGGTTTGCAAGGGTTTAGAAAAAAAAGCCACTCCTCTCTTCTCATTAAAGATAGAAAGTTCTGTTTTTCACTGGTTAAAAGAAGATATTTTAGGCTTTTAGAAAATGCATAAAAAATTGGAAAAATATTTTTGAAATCTGGACTTACGATGTTCATAATTCGACCTTACTCATGAACCAAATCGTAGTTTTTATGGACTATTTAAGGTAAGTTGGGGTTGAAACCCCAAGTTGTAATTTTTTGGCTTCAAAGTTGAGAAAAATCGAAATTTCCGGAATGTCAAGGTCAAATTTCCGAAAATGGGGACCAGATCGAAAATGATTGTTTTTGCCAAACAATCCATCTACTAATACTGTACAAAATCTGTAAGTTTCATTTTGAGTTTCGAAGTGGTATAGAAGTTTCAAAGCATGAGCAAAGGTAGTAACAGATAGGCAATCGGAAATACGCCTAAATGACCTACATGCTTATTTATTTTATTTTAGCAGTCACATATCAATACTAAATGTGCACCGATAAACACCAAAGGAGGGGAGGGGGAGAGAATTAGTCTTATGTGCTTTCAGTTACACATGTCCCGTCAGGTTATATATATATATATATATATATATATATATATATATATATATATAAATAATAATAAATCACAGCCATATTCCATCCACTAGTGGATGAGGCCCCTCCCCAAAGGGAGGAGTTGGTCTACTGCTCCCACGCTGACCAGACGGGTTGGGAGAGGAATATATATATATATATATATATATATATATATATCGGTGCCTAAGGCTAATTACAATAATCACAGTCGTGACGTCCGGAGAGAAGACCTCTCCTCCTTTCTTCTTACATCTCTGGAAATGATACTAGGCATAGTTCTTACACATAAAATGACAACTTGGGGTTTCAACCCCCCAAGTCACTTTAAATAGTCCATAGAAACTATGATTTGGCTCATAAGTAAGGTCGAATTATGAACGCCTTAAGTCCAGATTTCAAAAATATTTTTCCACATTTTATGCATTTTCTAAAAGCCCAAAATATCTTCTTTCAATAGTGTAAACCAGAACTTCCTATCTTTAATGAGAAAAGAGCAGTGGCTTTTTTCCTAAACACTTGCAAAGCCCTATTTTTTTGCCTGCCACAGTGAAGAAAAGTGAGCCTAGATTCAAAATGGCTGCCGATAAAAATAAAATAAAAATTGTTTTGTGCTACTTATTAACAGGGCTATCTATGATGCAAATATGAAAACAATCCAAAATGGTCGAGCAACCATTGGTATATAAATCGGTCGATTTCACATGGAATTACCCACATGCATCGGTGAAATCCTTCGTTTTGGAGATACAGCGTTTCTAACTTGAAACCATAGTGGACGCTTACAGTGCGAAAAAAAAAGTGAATAATTCCCAATAAATCAAACTGTACATTGAATAAAAAAAAAAATGTTTTGCGGAAATCAGGAGTGAAAGCCGACCAAGCAGCCGTGTGGTCTGAGGCGTTAGACCAGCGACTCGAATGTCACGGGCTCGAATCCCGCCAGGAGCATGGATGTTTGTGGATTTTAACTAGCAGTTCGTTCACACTATAATCGTGAGAGGCCAAAGGCGAAAATTTACTAGAATGGACCGTACAAAATAAAGTTTATCAGGAGTGAAAACTCGATGACACCGTGTTTGTCAACGTTGCCAACCTTGAATAACGTTTAAAATTTTCAGATGGCACACTACGTTGTGTTATTGCATGTACAAAATTATGGATAAGACACTAGATGAAATATCCTAGAAATACGTAGTTTGTATAAGATGGCAAAAACCTTTCGTTTCCAGTCATGTGGATAGGAATGTATGTGTGCCTTGTATTGCAGTGAATTGTCCGTCGAAGGTGTTCTATCCACATGCCTTGAAACGAAAGGTTTCCACCATCTTATACAAACTACGTATTTTCCCACGATATTTCATCTCTTGTATTATCCATAGTTAGCAACACTGTGGTGTGTGCTTTACGCATGTTATTTATCATCACCAGGAGATGTCAAATATGCAATAATATGTCGTGGTGCCATTTAAAAATTTTAAACGTTATTCAGGGTTGGCAACACTGACAAACCGGGGTCATTCAGTTTTTACTCCTGACATCTTGTTAGAAAGAAATTCCCACGAACAAAATTTTCATTGAATGCATCGTTTCTAATTTATTTAGAATTATTCATTTCCTTCCCATTATAGGCGTCGACTTTGAGCTCCAAATTGGAAACGCTGTATTTCCAGTACGAAGCGGAATTTCTCCCATGTTCATATTAACTTTTTTTTTCCCCCCTTGTTTCAATGTCAGGACTCACCTGCCGAAGTTTTCCCCCCGAGGTCTTGTTAATATATAATATAATAAGTTCTTACGACTAATTTAATTAGTCTCAAAACATAACAACTAGTAACAGTTTGCTTGAGGATACTTATTTTCAAGAGTAGTTGGTAACTAGTGAATCTTTTGTCCGTTTCAGGTAGTAGAGATCTACAGTAGTGGTGGGGACCTTCATCTTGAGCTTCCTTCGGGTCAGCTTGAGGGACCAAAACATTTATGGGAAATTCCCCCTTTTGAAACCAAGCCTGTGATAAAAGCAAAGTTTTTCGCCAGAATAGAAAAAAATCATACAGCGTACATTAGGTAAAGTATAATTTAGTAGTATTATTCTTTCTGTATTATTATTATGTTGTTGTTTTTTTGCATGTAGCTCAGTTGGTTGAGCATTGTCTTCGCATTTGTGAGGTCCTGGGTTCGACAGCAGCGGTTGACCATCCTGATTAAGGGTTCAAAGTTTTTCCCCCTCAGTCACACCAGGTAAATGCCGGGATGACACGTTCATCTGAGACCCAATCCGATTCCTTCCAAGATCCTTTCCTGTACCCTATCCCGGCTTGAGCCATAGATGCCTAAAGGCCATAAATAAATTCACATCATCCTATGTGTGTGAAAATTGTTTGCAGTGTAAAGCCCCTCGTACACGATTCAATAAAGCTTGAACAAGAGCGTTGAACAAGCAATTGGATGAAAATGACGTCACGAGTCAGAGACTCCACACAGGAAATCTCTTGAATTCAAGTCTTCTCATCCAATTCGTCCTATTTAGAACCTGTCCTATTTTTATTGAATTCAACGCACTGATCTACCAATCACATCCCTGGGGACTTGAACACGTGATAACAGTGCTTCCGGAATGCTAAAAATTAAGATGTTAACATGGAGCAGGGAATTTTTAAAGCCTTGTTTTTATGATG
>JAGDQP010009180.1:43158-60268 GCA_022664845.1 Lepisma saccharinum
ACTTGGAACTACTTGGCTGCTTCCACGTTGGTGAGCGAGCACATTAATTTGTGTATGAAATAGCGAAAAGTACTTCTAACTACTTGGCTGCTTCCACGTTGGTGAGCGAGCACATTAAACCATGCATCTCATATAATGAAAATCTAACCTTTTTTATCCCGCCTTTGCTTATTCAACATTGTGGCCATGATTTTTGTAGCAAATAATGTGTCATTCATAATACGACGCAATGCTATTAATATTCCGCCGCATCCCTACAATCTGCATGTAGTAATGAACGCAAATAAATCTATTCCGACACGAAGTGTCACGATTAGTATACCTCCACATGGCACTATCTTGATCAACTGGAGTGCGTATGTAACGAAATAATAATAAAATATGCATTTTCACTTTGGATTGTTAGTTGTTGTTAGATGTTTATAGAAGTGCGTGTAACCGGAAATAAATAGAAATTTATAAGGATTGAAAAGAGTTTTAAATAAAGCAATAAAAAGTCGATGTTCGAGGCATCACCAACTACGGAATCGCAGCCGTTAATCAGGTTATTATTTTATTAAAAGCGACGCATATCATGTTTAACATTCACTCCATGTTCCCGCTTTCAACGCAGAAAGTGCAAATCGACTCATGTGCTTTTGGCTCTATCACACTTCCGCTTAACTTATTGAATCGTGTACGAGCACCATCCAAGCACTTTCAACACTACTTGGATACAACCCTTTGATTATTCCAGTTGGATCGTGTACGCACTCATCCAACTGCTTGTTCAAGAATTTGATTCAATGTTTATTGAATCGTGTACGAGGGGCTTAACGAATCGTCATTATCACATTGAGACGTGAAACTGAGTTACTCTCTATTAACCTCATATTATGTTAGGTCGAGTAGTAAAGCCATATCAATGTGTCAGTATTTCAAATGGCATGTTATTGTGATTGTTGGTCTTGCTTGTATATCTTATAGCCCGATAATAACCATAAGAAAATAGGAAGGATTTTCTTGAACACCCTGTATATGTGTGATTGGTGTTTTTCAGGGTCAGAGTGAATAATTCAGAGGATTACCTGGTAATACCGCTTGAAGTGGAAGTAAGTTCTGAGACAGGGATGTATTGTCCAGACGATGTACTGGACTTCGGCATAATGGGAAGCAGAGACGAACCAAGGATTTTAAAACTGATGGTACTAAATTCCAGTCCCAAAAGTATACAAATACAGGTTGGTATGCATGGGAGTCGAAAGTAAATAAGTAGAGGAATATATGAGTGTAACAAGTAGAATCTTATTCGTATTGTTTATAACTTTTGTAAAGGTTCGAAAATATTTCGTGAGTTGCCTTTTTTTAAGCAGTATTTTTTTCTTAGATGAGTTATTTTACGGTAATGTGTGAGAGAAAGAAAGTCAAAACGAACGTAAATAACGAATGCTGTGTCTACGATGAATACACAGAGAATCATATAAAGAGGAAAATACTCGTGGCTTACATTTTGTAGCTGTAGGTAGTTTTAAAATGCAAATGAAATACAGAATTCGATAATTTAGTTGCAAGAAACCTAGCCGAACTTTACACAAAGCCAGACGATGTAATTTAAGGTGGACAAAATTTGTCACAGAAGGAAATGCGAAAGAGGAAGACAAACATGAAGAAAGGATTGCTGGGTAGAGCTCTGCAGTCAGGCCCCTTCTCGATCCGAGCATCTCTATCGTCCCTAGTTTTCTCCAGTCACACGAGGTGAATGAATATTGGAAGGGGATATAGAATTACGGCCAGGGACGATATTTTTTTCTCTCTTTTTATATGCACACCATATTCATAGAGAATGGCCTATGATTTTTTCTAAATCCAAAATTGGCCAAGTTAGGCAACACCGAACTCATACGTTGCAAGCCCAATATTTGGAAAGTTAATTTGAAATCTGTATGGTATATTCATCCTTAATTGCCGTATTGTACACCTGTGGACGAGAGTTTTGAAGCATGTCTGTAACTAACTTTTCTGATTGCAAAAATAAATATATTGAAATATCGTATATATTTGTTAACTTGCAGAGATATGCACAATAAGATGACGTATGTTTATAAAAAATATTGTTGTGATATTTAGCTAACGAAGGGTGAGATTTGCAAAAATATAAATTTTCGTTTGATAAAAAATTCTAAGTCCATTAATCTCACCAAGCTATACAGTTCCCTCGTTTTATCCCGGAGGGGGATATTTTTGTAACCCAGTGGGAATGATTATCCTAATTTTAATTTTCGTTCATAAATGTTACACACAAGAGGAATCCGAGCAAATTTGGGAAATATTCTCGAAAGACATGCGTCAAAACTTGTGTCCATAGCTGTACAACTTGTCGGACTAGAAAGTGTAGCAGCCGGCCATTTTCTATTAATCTTCGTGTACAATGTACAGAATTTGATCACTGACTGGCAATAGGCCAAGACGCTGTTAAGCTCACAAATGTACATTTTTTTTTCGGTCTCAGTGATCGTGAGGCTAACGTCAGGAAAGTTTCAATTTGGAATGTTAGAGCTGGGACGTGGATATTCGTGGGATTTGAAAGCATTGCACTCATTTAATCTGGACGGGCCGAAGTCAATAGTTAATAAAAATGACTCAAATAAATACAAGCTTATCAGTTTTTAAGAGTTCCCCCCCCCCCTCTTTTAAGTTCAGTAGGAACCCTACGTGCTGGTATTAAATGCATTACGCAATTGATAATATCTGGACAGTATTAGTTACACTAATTGTTCACGGTGCTTATGGGGAGAATATAATGGTGGTCTGGCAATAAAAATATCGGTATGTACTTGATGGAAGTGACTTGGTAGAATTACGAGGTGCTTCCATGAATGCAGAATAAATTATAGCCCGTCGAGTGGTCTGGGACACTAGGCTTCAGTGTACACGTCACATAGCTCTTGGTTCGAATACAAGCTGAGGTGTGGATGTTTTGCAGAATTCTGTCTAACCTTAACAACATACTGTCGCCTAACGTCTTTCGAGTGTGCCCCCCCCCCCCCTAATTTTCTATTTTTAAAATTAGTGTGATTTTAAGCGTAATAACTCACATTTGACGTTAATTTATACCCATTCCGCCTATGAACATTCGTTCAAATTCGTGGATACCCTCAGAAACAAACTTCTCTAGCCTGTAAATCGAGTTTCTTTTTTATATATATATATATATATAAAAAAAAGAAGAAATACATTAATTAAAAGGTTTATTTTGCTTTTCCAGTTTTTGTGTGTGTGCGCTATGTACTTTTCTTCTTTTTTAATGCAGTCGTCCACTCCTTAATAAGATGACTGATAATGTTCATGACCCTGAACGAAACTATTTCCGTTCTTAGGTAATGTTGTCTAAGAAGTGCTCCTGTATAATTAACTTTGTTCTATTGTGTGTGTGTGTGTGTGTGTTAGCAGCAGTATAAAATACGGCATCTTCTACTTACAGAATGTTATAAGTACTCCAGTATCGAAGTCAATAAAAATAGATTTCAAACCTATAAAAGTACCCCCAGATTCCAAATCACCAACTGAAGTAGCTATTATTACATTTGATCGTGAGTATATTATCTAGATTCTATGATCTGTAGTTTGTACGGAAATGTGGCTTTGTATATTTTTTTGTTTTGGGTGGATATTTTTTCTTCTTTTTCGGTTTTTTTTGTTTTTCTTTTTTTTTGTGTGTATACTTTGCTAACCGGGCACGGATCGATTATACTTTCTTTACGTTGAGTTGTGGTACAATTTTCACCAAATGCATTAAGAAAATAAATGCTTTTTGTATATTTATGCTTAATATTTATTTGTCTTTGAATGTCATATCCTAGTCAGGTATGGGAGATGATTTTTACATGAATTTCAGAATTGGTCACGCTCTTTGTGGTAGGTCCCTTTGATAATGTAGCTAACAAAAAGGGACCTTATTGTCCTGCTCACTGCGTCCGTTCGTGTCGTTGGCTAGACTAGCTCAGATCCACCGTGGGTCAGTGCTACAAACCCATTTTTGAAAATTCAGTTTTTCAAATTAACTTGCATTCCGTTAAATCTATTTACCAAACTTGGCATACATATTATTCGACACAATAAAAAATACTGTGGGGTTCCTAAGCACCCCAGTTGTCAGTATTGTGAATCATTTTTCTATAAAATTTTATTTTTCAAGTTGGTTCCATACCGTTGGATGTATCCGCACCGAACTGTACATAAACATTCGACACAATAGGAAATTACTGTGGATGTCTCCGTTCCCAACCATCCCATTTGCCAACGTACTTTAAAATTAAGTTTTTCGTTTGTTTCGATACCGTTTCAACTCAAACTTGACAAACATTATTCGTCTCAAGCCCTCCATTTATCAGTGGTGCCAGCCTGTTTTTTTTTTTTAAATGAATGTTTGTGTGTTTGAGATGCTATCAAGAGACCTTTGAGCTTTCGCGTTTGCGTAGCGCTCACTTGTTTCATCAATAGTTTGATTTGAAATTAAGATTATATTATTTCAGTTCCGTTAAGGTTAATGTAAAGCTACGATCTCCAACAAAAGATGGCAGCACTATCTCCATATATGTATTTTTATTTGCATGAAATTTCAACAATGAACAAAACAGAAAATTAAAAATCGGCATGGATTGAACTCTTGAATTGGCTATGAACTTTCTTCCCTGAAAGTTAGAACTCTCTAGGTTTGAATTTGTAAGAGCAGCATTGAAATTTCGTCCAACGATACATTAGACATATATGGAGCCATCTTGTGTTAAGAAATCGTTGCTTTACATTAACCTTAAATTTAGACAGGAAATTTTGTGGCTGGACCAACACGGAAATCCGTTCTTTTACTTTTCGGGCGGTTTGTGTGCCACAGAACGGCGAGCGACAACCGGTTTCTTCGTATTCTTCACACAAAAATGTGCATCCAATTTCCATTTGCTGGCGTTAAAAAAAATCGAGATATCCACTGTCATCACGAGAATTTAATTGACGAGTTCTGCAGAATTACAATGTGCACGAATTTCGTGGTTGTATAGTTGGCAACTTAATGATAGATTAAATAGCCGGTAAACGGAAAACCTATGTTCGATTCCATGACAGTCCAGTAATTAAACGTTTTTGCCTTGTTTTATGCTCTGCAACGTTTTAAGGACTTCGTAATAAAAGAAATTAGCATCATTTCCTTTAATTTAACATTGGAAAACACAAAAGTCCTTGGAAAAAGGACGAAGGATATGACATTTCCGCCTTTTGGATTGAGATTTTAAACTCCTTATTTTCAGCCCTGTACAGCCCTTAAGAAGTAACAGCATGTATATGGTGATGTGGTAAGCAAATGCGGTTATCTTTATATTTATTTATACAATTATTAAAATCAATTTATTCCACACGGAACAATCAGTTTTGCACATTGTTTATTCATAACACAGTTCTTAAGGTTTATTTTCTTTACTTATCAGTAGATTGAGTGATGTCTCAGGTAATAGAAACGTTAAGAAAAAAAAATGTAAATAACATTTTAATGTGTTTATTTATTTAATTTAGAGTTGTGTATTTACTCGGATGAGTCAAAAGTTCCTGGTTACCCTCATGCCTCAACTATAACTATTCTTGCTACACAGACAGCTACCTGTTACTGAACAATAACGCTAGCTGTTTTGAAAGACGGCTGCCTGCCTACCTGTCTTTTGTCCAATTGCTCAATTCCACGTTGGTATCTCTTTGGGCATTTTGAGTCCAGAATTTGTAAACAGCCACGACGCACATCATCGGGAGTTTCTAAGTATCGTTTTTTTTGAGGAAATGGACTCTGATTTAAACAAATGTGAGTCCGATGGTGCTAGGTCAGGACTCTGTGGTGGATGTTAAATCACAGATATTACATATAGCTGTATGAGCACTCGTTTTCGATGAGTGAGGGCATTCTGTTGGGATTGTAGAACGTGAGTTATCGGTTTCAGTTTGCAGTAGAGCTTACACGTAGATGTTATAAATTCTGAACGAAACCAAACTTTGTATGTCGATAGAGTTTCTACCAAACTTTTTTTTAAAGTATGGAGAGTAACTTCGTACCGTATGGAGAGTAGTAGAAGCATTAGTGTCTGTTTCTTTTTTACATATTTTGTGTTTCACGATGTAATTCTGACGTTCACAGTCTTTTGGTGTATTGTAGTATGATTTTTTGCCATTTCAAGTGTGGCTAGATTATGGGTTTTGATTTAAATTTCGTTAAAAATTACCAAATGTGTTTTGTCAATCGTTTGGTATGGTTTTTGTGTAACATATACAAGGTAACCAAAAAAGTTTTTGCCGTTCTAGAGCAGTGATAAACAAAAAGCAATACAGTGGACGGTACGTACCTTAAGGTTTCGAAATAAGCTCCATCAGCATCCAGCACCTTTTGCCAACGTTCCTGCAGCTGCACAATACCCTGGTGATAAAAGTCGGCGGACTTCGAGGCAAAGAAGTCCGTGCGTGCGTTCCGCAGGTCTCCCTCCTTGGCGAAGGATCTCCCACGGAGGGGGTTGTCGAGGGAATAAAACAGGTGGTAATTTGTTGGCGCAAGGTCTGGGAATATGGTGCATGGCACAGTGTCTGGGAATATGGTGCATGGCACATTGTCTCCCAGCCAAGTTGCTGAAGGGTCTCTCGGGTCCTCTTTGCCACATGTGGCTTGGCATTGTCGTCGAGGAAAAGCACACCCTTGCGATCCACTAATGCTGGCTCCTTCTGCAGCAATGCACGGTGCACCCTTTTCACCTGCTGTGAGTGATTGTCTGGCCAGTTGGAAGGAGCTCGTAATGCATCACTTGGTGACAAGTCCATCATACAGAGAGCATAACCTTTCGTGGGTGCAGAGGTGGTCTTGAGGGTGAGGAACAGGGTCACGTGGCGACAACCAATGTCTGGTACGCTTGGGAGTCATAGAGGACCCACTTTTCGTCACCAGTGAGCAAGCGATCAAATATGGGTGTGTTCAGGTGCCGAGTGAGCAAGGACAAACAGACTGTCACTCGTTGTTCCTTGTTGGCTGCCGACAGTGTGTGGGGTACCCATTTGCTTAACCTCTATGACTCCCTTATCCCATGCAGGTGCAGTCTGACTGTTTCAGCGGAAACAAGGAACCTTTCTGCAAGTTCATCACACGTTAGAGCACTGTCCTCCTCGATGGCTGCTTTCAGGGCCTCGTCGTCCAACACATGTGGTCGTCCACTGCGAGGTTCATCAGCAAGGCTCACATCTCCCGAACGGAATTTCTGGAACCAATGCCTGGCAGGGCGTTCGTTCACGGCATTCTCACCAAATGCCTGGAATATGCGGAACTGACAGGCACACTTTAAGAGTACCTCCATTTCTCTTTTACACTGGACGAGCTATGACTGCTGTGTGTGAGCACCGTGCCTGTATTGCTAAAGGTCAATGGTCAGACTAACTCCCGATCGCTTGGCAGGCACGTTGAGTCATTTCGTTTTCTCTCTTTTAGCTCACGATTAATGGGACGTCAAAAACGGCAAAAACTGTTTTAGTTACTATATAGAATTTTATTAATGTCGTCGTTATTTACTTAATTGAGTGTAATTAATGTTTCCTGATTATTTATTCTTATTTTCATAATGTTTGTTATTTGTATAAACAAGCGAAAAGTAAGAATCAATTCAGAAAAAAGAAACTACCAAACACTTGAACAGTTAACAAATCAGGATCACGTTGTGAAACAAAATCTTTATACATGTAGTAAAGAAAGATTAATTAATAAATAAAAAAAAAGTGTCAACGCTAGGATTTAAACCACGGACCTTTCACATGCAGCGCTAATGCCTTACAACGTACGACACCAGGGAAATGCGTGAAGTGAGATCACCACAGTAAGTGAGCAATGGTCACTGATTCCTTGTTATTGCACGGGAGGATCTACAGAAAATTTTTAGTAGATTGCTGGGTCACATTTGGTGTCCACAACATCGCAATCAAATCCGAATATGAAACCAACTCGTGGCAGATCTGGGCGTGCTTAGGTAACAGTGCATGGGGTTCCTGCAAGATCTGCTGCTGCCATACCGAAACCGATGCAAATAAAATTGTGCATATTGGTGGTGGGTGACAAGCGACCGGTGCTGGTGACTGGTTTCTGCTCCGCTAGTTGGTGCAACTGCTCATTGTTCACCACAGTTGGTACTCTTGTACGGGCGAGTATTCCTCTGAAGTGAAACACCTAAACCAGGCAATGGCAGTTGCTTTCGTACAGCAGCCTGAACCTCCAGTGACCAAAAACCTGACATTTCTGAGGACGTGAGTTATGTTTTTTCCCCATGTTGCCTTGGTCCTTGTGCATACAACTTCACTATTAAGACAAACCGAGCCGTCGTAGCTCAGCGGTAGAGCGTTGGCGTAGCATTCGGGAGGTCGTGGGTTCGATCCCAGCGGCCGACCATCCTAAGTTTATCTAGGGTTTTCCCTCAGTTACATCAGGAAAATGCCGAGCAGGCACCTTCAGCATAGGCCCTGGTCGACACCTTCCCGAATCCTTTCCCCTCCCCTATCCCAGCCTGAGCCTTAGATGCCTAAAGCTCATAAATGAAAATTCAAACCATTACGTAACCGACTAGCCCCCTCCGTAAGACTATACTGTCACCTACAGTCAAGTTGTCAGATAGTGCTCTGTTTCAATGCTCACTTTTGAAAAGCTATCAAAGTAACGAGGAGCTTTTGACGTGACCTGATGTAGTAAATTTTGTTTTCTTTTGCTGTAAGAAGCAAAATTATTTGTTGTAATGCTTACCAAAAAGTGCGTAACTTACGATCAGGTTTAAAAAAGATATGGTTATAAAACTGAAATTAAAAGAAAACTGAGAAGTAAATTACGTAATGCACTTGTTAACTAAACATACATTCATCAACACTTGGTGCAAGAAGTAAAAATTTAACCCTCAGTCCTTTACTCCGGCTTGGTAAGTGCATTAATCATTTTTCACCGTTGGTATCTTAAAGTATGGACGGGGTTTTTCGTGCCGTAAGGTTGACGACCACTGGTCACGTGTAGAAAACTAATGGTTAATTCTTTTTACATTTTGCACTGAGTGTTGGCGATTGATGTGTACTTGTTCCTGCAATCACGTGACAATAGTCTTTCGACTGGCTTGCTTCTGCTCCACCTTCTAGCAGTAGTTCAGCGAAAATATTTGGTTTGTTAAATGGAATATGTTAACAGTTAGCGAGGAAGTATTGGAATCCATACAGGAAAGAAGACACTTATTATCATTGTTTCAATTAGTTATTGCATTAAGTTTGACGCGAAAAATTTTAATATTAGTTTTGTTTAATTCTGTGTTTTGTTAAATCCCTATAATGTTCATAATTCATGATGCTAAAAGACGTAACCCTTGTTCATTCCATCTTCTATTATTATAAGGAAGAGAATTGTATTACATAGGGCAAGAAGTGGAAAGGCTTCGTGAGTTATTCCTTTTAATCAATTATACTGATTGTTAAACAAATGAAAACTAACTCAGCTTAACCACATTGTAAAACAGAACAACATTTATGGAGTTACTTAATATAAAATTTTGAATGACAATTTAAGAATATTTTATGTTCTAATTGTTTCAGTTAATTAAAACTGATTTATGCTCCATCATTAAAATGTATTGTAAATAACTAAACTGAGAATGAATATGGTATCATTTGTTAAGTAAAAAAGGAGATTTTATTATTATTATTCTGCCAATGTTCATGGTCCAAATGAGTTCGTAATATTTTGTATGTTTATGTAGTATTTTTGCAAGTATTTACATGTCGCCATTCCGTTGCTAGGCAACCGTTTATTCGTTAGTCACTACGGGTCGTGGGGTCTCCGGTTCGATCCCGATTCGTTCCATTTCGGCTTCGTAGTGGACAAACACTGTGTGTGTGTTTTTTTTTTTTTCCTCGGAATCTCCCGCTTTCTTCTTTCCACCAATTTTCCCATCATCCATTCGGCCTGAGTCAAAACTTGCTTAAAGGCCCTAAATAAAAATTCAAATTCGCATAGTATTACTTATATATGGCACTAAAAGTCACACAACACATGCATACATTGGTTAATGATTATTTATACATCATCATTTATATCATTCTCGCATCTATGCACGCTCTCAAATATTACAATAATACAGTAGACTCCCGATTACCCGTGATCGTTTTATCTGCTTTTAAATTAACAGCACCAACCATAGATAAAAAATAAAAAATATTTGTTAGCCATGTGCATATTTCTGCAACAAAATGTCCGTAGTGACAGTTCTCGAAAATACTGCTGAAGTTGTTATGAGAAAGAAAGAAATTAGCTTAGAAACAAAAAGAGTATATTTGGGGAAGGTATCAACCATTTCATTACTCACATTAATGAAGTTTTTTACCTTTGAGTAATTTATTAGTTCGTGAGTAACTATAAAAGTTGTCCATTTGGTTTAGATTGTGGTACAGTGCTAGAAAAATAATAGAATAAACATTATTGTCTAGTGGTGCTTACACTCGAACATAAACTAGAAATTGTAAATGAACATAAAAAAAAAAAGTGCTACAAATAAGCAAATTTCATAGCATCATGGAATCGAGAAGACACGTCAATCTTACGTGAAAATAAAATTGGTGTAATTTTTTTTTAGTATAAGTCTTCCGTTTTTTTTTTTTTAATTAAGTTAAATTAGAAACATTTTCGTTTCACACGTGGAGCGTACATTTATAATTAAAGTTACTTCTTCTTAAGTATGGAGAAGGCATTTTCTTAAGTGCACATTATCGGTAATTTTCGTTACGTGCGTCTGCCCTGTCATTGGGTGAAATAAATGAAAACAAGTAAATGCTTCTACTTGCCTATTTTTAAGTAAATCCTTGAAATTAAGTTGAGAAAATGAGAGTATATTTATGCTTTGAAAGTAAATGCTTCTATGAAAAGTAAATGCTGGAAACTTAGACGCAATTACTTCAATAAGAGTGAATTAAAATAACTTGCAAGTAAACTCTCAGTTGACACAAGAAAACAGTCTTGAGTAAAGCAAACTTTTGTTCACCTGATAGGCGAGAGAATACTTTAGTCGCGAGTAAACACTTTCGAGTATTTCCTTTTTTTTATTCACTTCATCCATTACCGCAAAAGGAGTCGCCGTGGCTCAGGCGGTAGCGCGTCTGACTACGAAATCGGGCGGCTCGGGTTCAAATCCCGGCCAGGACACTGGAGACTTTTCTCGCAGTGTTCCCATGCCTGGCGCTCTGAGGTGCATTCAACCTTCTATCAAGTACCAGTGTTCTTGGTACTCCAGGCTCCTTGGTGAGGTAAAGGCGGTTGAGCGTGGGACTGATCACCCCATCTCACTTCGTACCGTAGGTCAAGAAAATATGTGAGCGCTACCTCCATATCCCCCATGCGCCGTTCACGGCGCTTGCATATCGCACAGGGGATAGCTTTACCTTTTTCCATTATCGCAAATAATGCAGTTCACTGTTAATATTTGTAGTTATTGTTTCCTTTCACACAGGTGCCTTGTGGGTAGATATATACAAAAAATCAGACAAAAATTGTAGATAATTTTTGTATACATATACAGTTTTTAACTTACATCTACGTACGAAATACATGTGTCAAGGAAATCAATATCTATTTCCTACATGATTTTCAGAAAAATTCTTGAAGGTAAAATTTTCCCTGAAGAGGAACGCCTCAAATTTTGATAACAGCATTGTTGGGATTAGGTTCGAGAAATACATCATTTACACATAATTTGACCTTGTGATATGGTGGTAGATCTACGAATAGTCGGAGAACAGTATTCAATTCTTCCTCACTCTTGGGACCAATTTTTCTGTACAACTTTGAACTGCTTTCGGGAGGCCCTGGATTCGATCCCAGCGGCCGATTCTGCTGACTGAGGTTTTTCCTCAGGCAAATGCCGGGGTGGCACCTTCAACATAGGCCCTGGGCGATACCTTCCCGAATCCTTGCTCCTTCCCTATCCCGTCGTGATCCTTAGATGCCTAAAGACCATAAATAAAAATTCAACGATTCTGAACTGATATAATTTATAATTACTTGTGCAGAACCTAACGGATTTAAGCGTTAAAAGGTTGTTTTAATAACAGAAAGTAATTACATCCCTTACTTTACCGTTTAAAAAGAACATAAAATTACCTTCTTAAACTTGTAGCACTGAGTAATTATAGAATTATGTGAAATAAAGGGCGTAGTGGAGTTTTTCTTTTCTCTCTCTCTCTCTCTAACTGAAAACAAATGGAAACTAACATAGTACACGTTAACCTTTTGTATTAAAATGTTCACTCCTAATGCAGAGTGTTTGTTGAGAGCTTGTTAACTGACAGAGCTGTAAGAATTGAAAGATTTAATTATGCGGATGGATCAGAAGCCTTCAAATAAATTAAACCTTACAATACAGATCCAAAAGATTCATTTCAGTTTTATTTGCGGGTAAATAAAAAAGAAAAGAAATAAAAGGAAAAATAATGCCCCTGTATGGGTCTTTTTTTTAAAAAACAAAAACAAAAACAAAAAAACAATGAAACAGTTATGCCGATTTTTAAGCTTTATCCGAAAACTCCTTGTTTACAAAACTACAGCAGATACCACTTACCCTTCGAATAGCCAGAGAAGACTAAAAATACTATTGTCGAGAGTATTTTCGCGTCTCTAGACGTACACTTCATCAGATGAGTTAAGCTGAAGTTATGTGGATAAAAGGAAATATTTAGGATGTATAACCTTGTCAATGTGTTATCTTACAGGTAAATTGGCGTCTGCACATGCCAGTAGCAGGAAAGACGTGCGAGATCTGTCCAATGGAATGCGTCTGTCTTAAAAGAAACTTCATAAACACTTACTGTGTATGTGAAATGAATTTGCATTTCACTGCACAAGGTCTGGCACCTGCTTCCTGCTACTGACATGGACAGCCGCCATTTTACTTGCATTGAATTTTTAGTTGTGTCCTGTAGGCATCGTAAGACTCAGGCCGGGATAGGGGAGGGGAAAGGATTCGAGAAAGTGTCTGCCAAGGCCTAAGTTGAAGGTGCCGTACCGGCATTTGTTTGGTGCGACTGAGGAAAAACCTCACTCAGGACGGTCGGCCGCAGGAGTTGAACCCATGACCTCCCAGATGCTACGCCAACGCTCTACCACTGAACTACGGCGGCTCGGTCACCCATTTTACCTGTAAGCTAACACAGTGATAAGGTCATACGAATTCATATAACCTCACCGTATTTGGACTAATAAAGCGTACTTTTTGAGAGGGGAAAATATTCTCGACAGTAGCGTATTAAATGTTCTCAGTGTTTTTATTGTACGTTTTTTCAACGAGGAACAACTGGCTATTCGAAGGTAAACAAATCATCTTTTCCTCGCTACGGAACCAAGCATATGATTACAGTAGATAACTCCATCTCTCGACATCGTAATTGAGAAAGAGATTATTCATTTTCCGATTACAAGGCGATAAGCTATTTATCGTGCTCCGTTGTAGTGCATATAGTTTTGTATGCCGTATTTTCTGCTCAATTGAGAGCGGAGATGAACAAAGTTCTTGGCAATGGGACGTATTAGAAGAGAAACATGCAAGTTAGTGAGTGTTGGTGTTTGAAAAACGTTATTAGATTCCCAAGGTTGAAGGTTATACATGATTTACTGAGTATACATTTTCATTTGTGTACTTCTATATATGAAAGATCGTGTCTTAATTTGTGGATGTATTTTTATCTGTTTTTACAGCGAACCATTCATTTCCAACCAAACATGTCTCTGGGAAGATTGTAGTTAAAGGAAAAAGCAGTCAATACAAGTTGACTGTTCCATACATATCTCAGATTTATGAAGGTGGTTTGGATTTTAATTTATCCACCACACAGTACTGTACAGATACTGGATTTGCATTGGATATCAGAAATTTCTCTGTAACTAATAATTATAATGTTCCTGTGGTGATATTTAATGTTTCACTTCCAAAAGAAGCGCAGCCATACTTTTTGGTAAGTTTGTTCTACGTTCAATTTTTAAACTTTATTTTTTATGATGTCAGAAGCAGAAACAATTAAGGATAAATTGGTGGTTGTGACGTAGTGAAAGGTGTGCTGGTTTATCATTAGTGTGCGAATTACCGGGTGAAGGAATTCCCTTCGAAGTAAAGGCTAGTGCACAAGAGACTTATTAACTCACCATATTTTCGTACTTTTAGCTAGAAAGCTTATTTCCTCATAAACAGCTACAATTAATATTGTAATTAACGTTTTTAATTTCACCGCAGGATTGGTCTGCGGTATCAGTTATAATTGAAGGCAAGGATTGGGTACAAGGAGAATTTTGCAGACGTTACAATCCACTAAAATATAGGGTATTGCAAAATAACACCGACAGAGCCATCTTACGAGATTATTAACATCAAATGGAAAGAGAAAATAGTATAGAGATTCCCCACCCCTCCCTCCCCTCCTTTTGGGTGTGCACAAATACTTCGTTTCGGCGCAATAGGCTGCCGAAAGCGTGGGAAAATGAACTCTGGAGCTTGGTATTTCCAGTACCATTAACAGTAGAACTGAAGCAACATTGTATCCTCCAGAACTTCAAATCTACTCTATTCAAAAATTGTGCCAAGGATCCGCAAGGGATTCCCCAAAGGAACTTGGGAATTCCCAGACATTCTCTGAAGTAAATGTGGCTCGAAGTAGTTTCCTTATGAATATCAACTAGCGGTGGACAGAAATTACGGGTTAATAAACTAAGAGCGAAAAGTTTTCATCAGATCAATAAAAAACGTTCCTTTGAGTAAAATAAAGCCTAGTTTCGGAGCTAGTAGCGTCCGAAGTGAGCACTGCATCGTCACAAATGACGTCATACCTCGACAAATAATGACGTAAGTCGTGTCGGCTTGGCAAATCATAACCGAAGCCTCTTTCAGGATTAACGAATGCAGCTTAGAGAGGATTTCGGTGCTTATTGTATTAAACCATATTAATTCCTTGACCATGCTTGAAGTGGGTTAGAAAAGGTAAGGGAATGGTTGCGGAAGTGGGCGTTAAAATAGCTAATAGTACTCTAGCACCTAGTAGCGGCGATTGAGTATTGAAAGTAAAGGCAATAAGCTCCCATTAATAAAAAGGTAGGGGGTACGCAAAATCCAAAATGAAAGAGGTAGGGCCCGGTGCTCCCCTTCCCCCCATTTCGAGCACTGTCCTTGGCAATGAAATTCTTACTTGGTGAAACACACACAATCATAAACTTTTCTGCACAGTTCTTTTTATAAAGAAAATAATATCTAACCGCACCTATCCTAACCTAACGAATCTGACAGAATTGATGAAAGATATGAATTTGAACAAATAAAAGTTGTCAGTACAAGGAGTATGCTTACGCTAGTCTGGAGTAGAACCAAACAAAGGCAGAAGTAAAATGTAAATTACAATAAAAATACATCCGGTAGGAGTCAATTCAAAGGGAATTAAGAGAATGGGGTCGAGCGGCCGGAGCTCAATTGGTAGAGCATTGGCTTAGCAATCGGAAGGTCCTGGGAACGATTCCACCTGCCACCCATCCTGACTGAAGGTTTTCCAGAAATGTTTCTTAGTCACACCAGGCAAACGCTGGAATACTACTATCAAATTAGGCCCTGGCCAGCTTCTATCCGTACCTGAGCCATAAATAAATATGGCCTTGAGATGTTAGTCTGATGGTGTAAGGAGATCCTTGATATAAATGTATGATGGTTGTAGTCTGGTGTGAAATTGTTGTGTTAGTTGGTTTTATTCATACCATACCTTATATGACGCTGAATGTGTTTGGTGATTATAAAATAAAATATCAGCGTGTTTGGGAGTGGAAAGGGGTCGGTCCTAGATAGTTTTTTTTAATCTAAGTATTTGTCTCCTAGACTTTTTCCCAAATGTGTGCATTTCAATTTTTAGCTGTTCAGTTGCATCTTTATTTCGTTCCAGATTTACAACTTCACCAGAAAGATCCTGAAACCCAAAGAAAAAACAGAATTGTTCCGGATTTCTCTAAACAAGGAGACAGTAGTTGCCAATTTTCAATTTGAATCTTATTTAAAGTTACATACGAATATATCAACAGTTTCCATTCCATTACTATGTTACAATGGTAGGCTAACAAAGGTAAGTTCTATACTTCCATTACTTTCATGCTGTGAGCTAAAACGACGTACTGTCGAATGACCGCTATCCGAGTCTATTGGTTACCGTCGCTGACTACTGATTGTGGGGTCCCGGGTTCGATTCTCTACTCTGCCAGGGGTTTTTCTTTTCCAAAGCGAGAGGGTCTAGAACCGTGTCCACCCAGCATCGTGATGCAATTGGAGAGCTGCTGTGAATAAAAGACAGTGGCGATCACAGTTGAGAGCTTCAGCTCTCCCCTCGCAACACGCTGTTCAGCTTGGGAGCAGTAGACCAATTCCTTCCTCCGGGAGAGGTCTCATTCAGTAGTGGATGATTTTAATTCTTGTGTAAATGAGTATTCTTCTGTTTATGTGTGATCACAACTCGGGGGGCGGGTTCTGCTTGATCCGTGTGGTGCTGCCATCTTTGGTCTCGTGGTTGGAATTTTTCACCGAGTCCACCATAATCAGATTTCAGGTAAGACCGACATATATTATGATTTTGGGGGTAGGTGGGTGGAAATTAATTTATTACTGATGCAAACTTAAAATACAAGTTTTACGTGAGTAGCAAAGAATGCAGAAATGTAATGATTTTGTAAAAATATCTGTGGAATTGTTATATGGGATGGTTTTGATTTTCTTTTACCTACCTTCAACTAGCATTGCCCCGTGTCATGAATGAATGTGTGTGTGTGTTTTGTATCAGCTTCAGTAACTTACCCTTCGATACTATGAACTTAATTCACAAGCCATACTGTGTCATTAAAAAGACCAATAGGTAGCAGCGGTGTTACGTTCGGTTTTGTAGAGTTTGTGCATTGGAAAAACAACTTGTTTTTCTATTTTTTTTAATTGTTAATAAGTTCATTTTCTGTCTCCAATTAACAAAAAAATTCGTGTGTCCAATTTTTTTTTAAAAAGTGTTTTCTAACAGCTGTTATCGTTCATATGTAAATGGAAATGAT
>JAGDQP010009181.1:0-20320 GCA_022664845.1 Lepisma saccharinum
AACGTTCGAGTTATTTGGCAAGATATTTCATGAACTGTGTTTTAGAAAAGTTCTATTCTACTAAAAATGGATTGTATTTGGTAAACAATAGGCAATTTCAACTTTATTAACCTAAAAGACCAAATATCATACTACAATAGCATTAGGATTACATTTTTACTTACGTTCAAGCAGAAAATCGATAATTTCTTATAATACTTATAAGCTGTACTCAAATTGAAGCAATAGTTGCTGCTTGATTAACAATTTTGGCCATAACACTGACCTACAATGGAATGCTTATTGTTGTACAATGCATTTATATTGTTAAAGTTATTCAAAGAAGTATTGAGAAACTGATTGATTTCGAGCTCAAAACAACATCGTATCGAGCTTGTCTTGTCTAATCATTTAATAACTAACATAAAATACATTAATTTAATTTTAATATCAACACTCTAGATATTCATTACTGCTGCAGAGCTGATGCTCTCAACTATAGTTCGCTGTAGTACTTTCACCTCAAATCGTATACAGTTCATTCCTTTCTATCTGATTTTAGTTTGCCATTAACATCATGTTTGTTAAGAAATCATGTTCCTAAATGGTTAGTTAAATTAGCATTGGAACATTCCTGGTTAGATTCGACAAGCATTAGGAACATAGCGTGAAGATCATTATAATCATCTGATAACCTAGTATGTGTATTTATTGGTATTAGTGTTCTAATCTACAATATATTGCGAAACTATCAATGCTCAACTAGCAGTCGTTCGAGTTTTTTGGCAAGATATTTCATGAACAATGTCTTACAAGAGCTCTATTCGACCATAAACGCATTGTATTTGGTAAAGAAAATGGAACTTCAACTTTATTAGCTTAAAAGAGCAAATATCATAGTACAATAGCATTAAGATTACATTTTTACCTACATGCAAGCAGAAAATCGATAATTTCTTATAATCCTTATAAGCTGTACTCAAATTGAAACTATCGTTGCTGGGTGATTAAAATTTTTTCCGTAACAGTGCCCTACAATGAAATGCATTTGTTGTACAATGCATTTATTTTACTAACGTTATTCAATGAAGTATTGAGAGACTGATTGATTTCGAGCTCAAAACGACATCGTATCGAGCTTGTCTTGTCTTAACATTTAATAACTAACATAAAATACTGTAAGTTTAATTTTAATATCAACACTCTGGAAATTCATTACTGCTGCAGACCTGATGCTCTGAACTGTAGTTCGCTGTAGTACTTTCACCGCAAATCGTATACAGTTCATTAATTTTTATCTGATTCTAGAAGTGCCACTAACATCATGGTTGTTAAGAAATCATGTTGTTGAATAGTTACAGTTAATTTAGCATTGGAACATTCCTGGTTATATTCGATAAGCATTAGGAACATAGCGTGTTATCATTATAATCATCTGATAACTTTGTATTGGTATATATGTGTTCTAATCTACAATACATAGCGAAACTATCAATGCTCAACGAACAGTCATAACGTTCGAGTTATTTGGCAAGATATTTCATGAACTGTGTTTTAGAAAAGTACTATTCTACTAAAAATGCATTGTGTTTTGTAAACAAAGGCAATTTCAACTTTATTAACTTAAAAGCCCAAATGTCATACTACAATAGCATTAGGATTACATTTTTACTTACGTTCAAGCAGAAAATCGATAATTTCTTATAATCCTTATAAGCTGTACTCAAATTGAAGGAATAGTTGCTGCTTCATTAACAATTTCGCCCGTAACAGTGACCTACAATGGAATGCATATTGCTGTACAATGCATTTATATTACTAAAGTGATTCAAAGAAGTATTGAGAAACTGATTGATTTCGAGCTGAAAACGACATCGTATATAGTTCATTACTTTCTTTCTCGTTGTAGATGTGCCACTAATATCATGTTTGTTAAGAAATCATTTTGTTAAATGGTTACAGTTAAATTAGCATTGGAACATTCCTGGTTAGACTCCACAAGCACTAGGAATATAGCGTGGAGATCATTATAATCATCTGATAACCTTGTATTGGTATTTATGTGTTCTAATCTACAATATATAGCGATAATATCAATGCTCAACTAGCAGTAGTTCGAGTAATTTGGAGAACATTTTATGAACTGTGTCTTACAAGAGTTCTATTCTACTAAAACGCATTGTGTTTGGTAAACAAAAGGCAATTTCAACTTTATTAACTTAAAAGCCCCAATATCATACTACAATAGCATTAGGATTACATTTTTACTTACCTTCAAGCAGAAAATCTATAATTTCTTATAATCTTTATAAGCTGTACTCAAATTGAAAGAATAGTTGCTGGGTGATTAACAATTTTACCCCTAACAATGCCCTACAATGGAATGCATATTGTTGTACAATGCATTTATATTACTAACGTGATTCAAAGAAGTATTCAGAAACTGATTTATTTCGAGCTCAAAACGACATAGTATCGCGCTTGTCTTGTCTGATCATGTAATAAAGAACTATAAACTCCATAAGTTTAATTTTAATATCACCACTCTGAAAATTCATTACTGCTGCAGAGCTGATGCTCTCAACTGTAATTCGCTGTAGTACTTTCACCGCAAATCGTATACAGTTCATTCATTTCTTTCCGATTCTAGATGTGCCACTTACTTCATGTTTGTTAAGAAATCATATTGTTAAACGGTTACAGCTAAATTAGCAATGGAACATTCCTGGTTAGACTCGACAAGCACTAGGAATATAGCGTGGAGATCATTATAATCATCTGATAACTTTGTATTGGTATTTATGTGTTCTAATCTACAATACATAGCGAAATTATCAATGCTCAACTAGCAGTCACATCGTTCGAGTTATTTGACAAGATCTCTCATGAACTGTGTTTTAGAAGAGTTCTATTCTACCATAAATGCATTGTATTTGGTAAACCAAAATCAATTTCAACTTTATTTACTTAAAAGCCCCAATATCATACTACAATAGGATTAAAATTACATTTCTACTTACGTTCAAGCAGAAAACCGATAATTTCTTAAAATCCTTATAAGCTGTACTCAAATTGAGGAAATGGTTGCTGTGTGATTAACAATTTTACCCGTAACGATGCCCTACAATGGAATGCATATTGTTGTACAGTGCATTTATATTACTAGCGTGATTCAATGAAGTATTGAGAAATTGATTGATTTCGATCTCAAAACGACATCTTATCCCGCTTGCCTTGTCTGACCATTTAATAACTAACATGAAACAACATAAGTTTAATTTTAATATCACCACTCTGGAAATTCATTACTGCAGCAAAGCTGATACTCTCAACTCTAATGTTTGTAGTACTTTCACCGCAAATCTTATACAGTTCATTCCTTTATATCCGATTCTAGATGTGCCACTAACATCATGTTTGTTAAGAAATCATGTTGTTAAACGGTTACAGTTAAATTAGCAATGGAACATTCCTGGTTAGATTCGACAAGCATTACGGACATAGCGTGTGATCATTATAATCAACTGATAACTTTGTATTGGTATTTATGTGTTCTAATCTACAAGACTACATTGCGAAACTATCAATGCTCAACTAGCAGTCACATCGTTCGAGTTATTTGACAAGATCTTTCATGAACTGTGTTTTAGAAGAGTTCTATTCTACCAAAAATGCATTGTATTTGGTAAACAAAAGGCAATTTCTACTTTATTTACTTAAAAGCCCAAATATCATACTACAATAGCATTAAGATTACAGTTTTACTTACGTTCAAGCAGAAAATCGATAATTTCTTATAATCCTTATAAGTTGTACTCAAATTGAAAGAATAGTTGCTGGGTGGTTAACAATTTTGCCCGTAGCAATGCCTTACAGTAGAGTGCATATTGTTGTACGATGCATTTATATTACTGACGTGATTCGAAGAAGTATTGAGAAACTGATTGATTTCGAGCTCGAAACGACATCGTATCGCGCTTTTCTTGTCTGATCATGTAATAACTAACATAAAACACAATAAGTTTAATTTTAATATCAACACTCTGGAAATTCATTACTGCTGGAGAGCTGATGCTCTCAACTGTAATTCGCTGTAGTACTTTCACCGAAAATCGTATACAGTTCATTCTTTTCTATCTGATTTTAGATGTGCCATTAACATCATGTTTGTTGAAAATTCATGTTCTTAAATGGTTACAGTTAAATTAGTATTGGAACATTCCTGGTTAGATTCGACAATCATTAGGAACATAGCGTGAAGATCATTATATTCATCTGATAACATTGTATTGGTGTTTATGTGTTCTAATCTACAATACATTGCGAAAGTATCAATGGTCAACTATCAGTCATATCGTTCGAGTTATTTGGCAAGATATGTCATGAACTATGTATTACAAGAGTTCTGTGGGGTTGATGTGGGGAAACATAAACTCAGAAACCTGAAGCGATTTAATTGCTCCGAGCAACCCAGGAAAGAATTGCTGCCTCGAAGTAGTTGAATCGAATTCTTACTAGATGCATGGTGGTCGCATGTGTTTAGTATTTGCCTTATCGCAATTGAGCGTGACGATGACTTGACGTTAAGTCATGGTTGATTGTGATAGGTTTTGTGTGGATAGATGTGTAATTTAATATTAAATATTAATATGTTATCTTAATTATTATATGTAATCTTTAAATAATATATACATATCTAAATAAAATATTATTACTAATTCTTATTTTCTTATTATACTCAACTACTAATTATTTATTTTCTCTAATATATTAAATACTTTTCTTTCTTAAATATTAAATGGTTTAATCGCCTTTTATGATTTTTCTTTGGTGTTTTGCGGTGCTAAGTCTGGCTCGTGTGTGGAAATCAGGGGATGGGGAATAGATACTCCCCCGAGCGTAAGAAACTAATCTCATACGACAGAACCATTAAATCGGTCACCTATTTACACTATTACAAGGCCAAAACGCAAAACGTCGAAGCGTCAGAAATTCTAAACCCTGACACGATGACAACGTCTGCAGAAAGTGACAAATCTCTACAGAAACTGACAAACGTCTAAAACCCGAAACGTTCATATCGGGGAAGTGCCAGAACGTCTAAACTCCAATACGGTCAGAACGTTTAAAAAAGGGCAAATCGTTTACAGAAGAGGTGAAATCGTCTAAAGCTACAAACCGTCAGATTGTCCAAGTGTCAGAACTCAGAACGTCTACTAACTAGCTAACTCTATGGTTTATGGAACTCGCAAGTTCATCGCCGCAGTAACAAACATTCGCCATTGGATTCTATCCTGGGCAATATCAAGCCAGTTTTCATCACGAACACCTACTTCTTTAAGATCTCTTCTAATACTGCCCTCACACTGACGCCTCGGTCTTCCCAATGGCCTCCTTCATCCGACCTTCCAACTAGGATAGAATATAATCTTCGTTTTCCCCCCATCCGAGCTACATGGCCTGCCCATCTTAGTCGTCGCGATTTCATTATTTTTACATCTGGTGAATCGTACAGTCCGTTGAGTTCTTCATTATGCAGTCTCCTCCACTCTTCAGTCATTTCGTCGCGTTTCGGACCATATATCTTTCTCAAAACCTTATTTTCAAATACACGTAATTTACGTTCATCTGCTAGGGTCGTACTCCAACTTTCGCAACCGTAAAGTATTACCGGAAAAATAACAGTTCTGTATATTTTTAATTTCAATTTCCTTGATATTAATCGCCATGTTAGAAGTTTTTGGACTGAATAGAAATATGCGTTCTCAAAAAGTCTACAGAAAGGAAAATATGGTTTACTAAAAAGTTCAAAGAAAATGAACAAAAATGAAATTTAAAAAAAATAATTGTAACGCTAAAGCGGTAAATAAATCCAAATAAGCTCTTTGTTACAGCGGTTTAGCAACAAAGAAAATGAAAACTTAATAATAATAGCTTCGTAATAATACTCATAAACAGTTCAAAGTAGCACTGGTGTTTTTACATTTAAAGTGGTCCAGAAGTATGAGTTTGGTTGTTTGACCTCTTTAAAAATTTTACATTTTTAATATTTATATTCGTTATATGTAAATAGTTCAAAACAGTATTATTTTATTTTTCCCCTGTGATTTACTAATAGCGCCGCATACAAAAATGTGTTTCCAGATGTTTACGAAATATATTATTAATTATGTGCGGACTGACTTTTCATACGAAGTTTAAAAAAAACCTACTTCTTCCGTTAAAGTCTTCTTGACAAAGACCAAAACGTAATCGAACTCTACAAAATGGTATCCATCCAAATGAAATCGTCAGTAAGTTTTTTATTTGTGTGTGTGTGTGTATGTGTGTACTACTTCTAAGAAACTATTAGACAACTTCGTGGTCAACAATCAGAAACCGTTCGTATAAACAAAATAAATGTTGTTGCAAATCAGATACTAACATAATTAATATGTCAAATAATTTGTGAAGTATGTATTTATATTTCTAAGAAAACTATTTAACAACTTCACCGGAACTCCAATCAGAAACCGCTTGCACAAACAATAGCAGATGTTGTTCTACATAAGTTACTAAAATAATAATTAGTATATAAAACAATTGGACAGTTTGACTGACAAATGGTATAAGCTGAAAATAGGAAGTCTATAGGAGAGCAGATTTAAAGTTTGGATCTGCATATGCAAGGTGTGACAAAAAAAACCGGGACTGAATGCATAAGTGAAGAAAACAAAGTAGTTGGCAACAGCTGTTGCGATGATGTCATGCGAGTACCCTCCTATATCTGTGCTGTAAGTTTCGACTAGTCCAGTCTCGCCAGCTAGGAGTAGTACCAAGGTTACTATATTCTCTATAGGATGCGCCAATAAAAATTACAATCATCTGCTGACAGCATTTGAGGAACAGCCGAATGCATCCGAGAGATCACGAATGCTTGGGGTCGTGAATTTACGCAACTTCTAGCAAAGGAGGAAACTAGCAGGGGGCTAGGGGCAGAGAGAAGTATACTTTCGACAAGAGCGTAATAATTGTACATAACATTTTGATACTGACAATATTTCTAAGTTGAACACATTTGTATGATAATTTTCTTAAAATTTTAGCTGTGTGTTGGAAATTTGTCATTATAATTTACTTTTTTTTTCAATTATGTAGTTTTAGTGACAAGTTTTGTGTGATTGCCCGCCAGAAGTTAGTTGAAAATGCGGAGACTTTACTAAGCCTCCCTATATTATTGCGATCCTTTGCCAGGACTTGTTAATTCCCAGTTTTCTTGCCAGCCCCGATAGCCGAGCGTTAGGCCAGCGTTCCCGAGGTTCTCGTTTCGAATCTCGATGGAGCCATAGATTTTTGTGGCAGTTTTCTTTAAGTTGTGCGCGGAAATCATAAAATTAGTACCCTATACGATGTTTATAAAACTATATGTTCTAACTGTTTGAACTTGAATTTTATTTTTAGCCTTTAGGCATCTTTGGTTCAGGCATATTTGTGTACCGGATGCACCTGATTTTTAAAGAATTCTAATATTCTTTGTGTGTGCCAGTTCAACGTTTCAATACTTATTAAAAAATCAATGTTTGGAGCAAAGTAAATAATGAGCTTATGCTGATGTTTAAGAATAATTATCAGAGACAGAGAAATATAGGTTTTCTTTATACTTATAGAGTATAAAGTTTTTAATTAGTTCTTTTACAAATGCTATTTTAAGTGATTGTGTAATTCTTTCTTTAATATACTAATTATTTTGTATTGAGATTTTCGTTTAATACGGCTGAAACTCTGCAAGAGGAGGAATAAAGGGAATTGGAAGCTATCGAAATGTGGACGTGAGGACGAAATGTGAACGGGAATAATAATAAAATAATAATAAAGCTTTATATAGACATGCTTTCTTAAACAATTCGTACTAAAAAGTAAAGAATAATTTTGTTTATGCATGACGGAATAGAAAAGCATGGGGCGCGCTCTTATATATAGCTGCTTTATTAATTCTTCAATTGGTGCGCCCCACGTTTTTCTTTTTAGTCATGCGTAAACAAAATTATTCTTTAGTTTTTAGTGTGAATTGTTTAAGAAAATATGTATTTAAAAACCTCTTTACAGACATTTCTGTAGTGTTCAGAATGGTTCGTGCTGCCCTCAAATCTTGCAGTCTTAATTTAAATAATTTCCTGACGTAATACAATAATGATAATTTGAACAGCGACGTAAGTCGGGTGGCAATACAAATATTCCATTGCTACTTTGATATCTGTCTATATATTGATATATTTCGATATACTTTTTTTTAATATGGACTTCTTTATCCTAAAATAAATACTAGCATGCAAAGATGTGGAGTTTGACTGATTTTAGAACACTTTAGGATTCGGGTCACAAAGCATAAGCTTCAGGGAAAATATCAGAACCCCAATATAACTCGATAAAAATATAAAACACATTTTAAAGACATATTTTTGGTAAACAATTCCTACGTAAAAGTAAAAAAAATAATTTTGTTTATCCATCGCTAAAATGAAAAGCATGGGGCGCGCAAAGTTCAAGAATTTATAAAGTGACTTTACGATAAAGAAAAACCGATGCTTTTCTTTTAGACGTTCATTAACAAAATTATCTTTTACTCGTTAGACCGAATTGTTTAAGAAAAATAATCAAATACTAACATTTTAACTATTTAATAACATTCAAATAATGTTAGCTGCTTCGAAATAGCCAAAAAAAAATTTTTTTCAAAGGAGCACGAAAAATTGGGGGAAACGTTTTCTCCTGCTTTTTCTACCGGCGTTCAATGTTTCAGTTGTTTTTTTTTTTTTAAAAAAAAGACTAACGCACACACACACACACACATGAATGCACACTATTCTCTGCAAAGTGCAAAGTGCATCTCAATAGAGCTTTCCCCCAAACACCGCAAGTACTTGCTACAAGCTAACATCCGGTAAGTAGTAGCCATTCGCGATCTCTCGTTCGCATTCGGCTGTTCCTCAAATGCTGTCGGCAGACGCTTGTGTTTCCTACTTTGCTAGAAGTTGCGTAAATTCACGACCCCAAGCATTTGTGATCTCTCGGGTGCATTCGGCTGTTCCTCAAATGCTGTCGGCAGATGCTTGTCTACTTAACGATCTGCCAGTTGCGTCATACATCATTGAGCCAATGTAAGTAAATACTTTTTCACCTGTTATTTACACATCTTGGTCGCCAGCGAGAGAGATAGTCAACAAAATAATTTTCTCTGAACGAACCTCATGTGGAAAGTGAGGTGAGTTCGAAAAGGGAGAAAGCAGTGGTCTGGTTTGTATACTTCCATTAGTTATTTGGGAAATTGTTAAGGAGAGGTTCTTCACAAGATTTTGAACTACCGAAGCATGATATACGCCATGCATGCACGGTGGGTTACCATTTTGCAATATTGCTTCGCAGGGGTATATTTCGGTTACAGTTTTTGGCCCGCCCACTGCTTAGAATTGGTACGGTAGACTATAAAGGACCACTACAAATTTTGCTTTGCATTGTTTCCAATTTAACTTTATCACCCTACTACCACTACTAGTACCTGTATACTATTAGTAGTAGTAGTACTACTAGTAATAGTAATTATACTAACCCTAGTAAAAATTAAGCAATTAGTAGTACTAATACTACTAGTAATAGTACTAATAGTAGTATTACTAATGGTAGTAGTACTACTATTACCAGTATTGTACTACCACTATTCATAATAATAATTCAAAGTAGTTTGCAACACTGATGCTCAGAAGTCTTGAAAAGGTTCTGGAGACGATCCTAGCTCTTTTGGAACTTTAGGATGAAAAACGTTAGGATAAGTTCACGCGCACATTATTTATAATAAGTATAAACATCCCCACCCTGCGCGGTAACCGAACGGAACCGAAAATCAGTGAACTGGAAGTATCAATTGATGATTTTTAAATTTTCGTAGCTTTCATTAGGCTTTTAGTCGAAAACAGACGTACTGTCAACCATCAACTTCGGAAAAAAATGACTTTTTTTTTCTGTTCACAAGTAAAGCTATAGTAGCTTAGAAAAGTTAGTTTTTTTTTTATATACATAAGCGTTTCACAGTTGACACAATCAGTTACCCCCGTGCCATGTACACGCATTTACTGCTCCGATTGCATATATATATATATAGCGGTCCCGGGTTCGATTCCCGGTGGGGGCTAAAAAATTTCGGTGTTGACCCAGCATCGTGAGGACAATTGGGGAGCTGCTGTGAATAAAAGACAGTGGCGATCACAGTGGGAGCTCCCTTCAGGGAGAGAGACCATCCACTAGTGGATTGAATATGGCTGTGATTTATTATTTCATCATCATCATCATATTCAGCCGTTTTCTATCCACTGCTGGATGAAGGCCTCCCCCTTTTCTTTCCACATATCTCGGTCTGCTGATATCCTCATTTATTATTTATATATATATATTTATTTAGTTACCTTTTGCTTTCCTGTTCACAAGCGAAGCTATAGTAGGTTAGGTTTTATTTCATACATAGACATTTTCAAATTTTACACAGTTGATATAATCAGTTACTGTAGGGTGGATTACTGGCATTTATTTACTATCACCGGACCAGACCAAACTAAAAAAAAAAAAATACCCCCTCAGGTTCGGTGTTTTTTTTTTTCTCTTTATTTGCTTAGCGACTGACCAAGGGCACTTGGAGGTTAGGTAAGTCAAGTTCGGTGTTTTTTTTTTTAACTTCCGCACAGCGACTAATCAAGCGCTCTTCGAAGTTACGTAAGTCTTCGGTGTTTTGTTTTTTTGCACAGCGACAGATAAAGACACTGCTCTACCCGCATCCACATGACGACAAGTGTAACTCTACGCCAAATAGTTCCTTCCGCCACCACATGTAGTGCATCTTAAAACATCTACAAAACTAACTACAACAAGATAGTTATTCATTTTCACTGTTACTCACATTTTACTTCCACTCGCATTTCATCACAAACCGAAGTAAATTACCTCAACTTATCCTGTAAATTTGTTAAAATTGGTCGATAGTAAACCCGGATTACTGCCCCGACAGACGCTGCGATCGGTTTTCATATGTATCTGTTGTTTGTAAGGGCCGACTTCTTTGAAATTTAAACTAGGTAAAAAACCTTCCTTATTTAAAGCAAATACCGCACTTTAGACAAAAATCGCAGTGCACCTCTTATATGACCTGGTTCTTTACGTACCCAATTACAGAAAACTGGGAATTCTGAGCTAAAATCAGTGTGGGAAACACGTACAACATGCATTCGTACTGTCGATAACTTTGATGTCACTTTACATTTGTCTTTTTTTTACATGTATTCCGAAGTTGATGGTCAGCCGGGTTTTCGACGAAAAGCTTCATAAAGTTGAAGGGTGTAGATAACTGGTCCGCTTTTATCTGAGCATACAAATATTTATAAAACT
The DNA here is from genome assembly GCA_022664845.1 of Lepisma saccharinum. NCBI lineage: Eukaryota > Metazoa > Arthropoda > Insecta > Zygentoma > Lepismatidae > Lepisma > Lepisma saccharinum. The sequence continues at coordinate 11,389 of JAGDQP010009181.1, forward strand.
CGAACCAACCTTTCAGCAATTTCTCTAGCCTACTGGTACATCTATTACAATATATTTTTCTCTTCGTTTTAGTATTCACTTTTTCATTCTCTCAACACATTACGTGGTTCATATAGAATTACGTTTGAAATATTCACAGCTTGGTAGTTTATGTAAAATAATTAATTTATTTTTATCCTAAGGTTATGTTTGTATCTTTAATATCGCTTACGCATTTCCAAATACAGTTTCGCCTTATTCCCACGTCCTGTTATGACCTTCCTAGCAGCTTTTTCTTATCTATGAAAGGTTTGATGTGAATGGTTCCTGGAGTCACATGACATTTCATTCAATCCGTATTGTGCCTGCTTATTGGTTGTCAACGTTATGTGACGGAAATGTGGTGTTCTTTGAATTCTGCTGCAGTCAGTTTGACGTTTTGGTGTACGGAATTAGTAAATTTGTTTTTTGAGTGTAAGAATTTTTATATATTAAGAAGTTACTGTGAATTATAATCAGCTTCTGAAATGTTTCGGAAAATGTTAGTTCTGCCAATGACTTTCTCGTTTTTTTTCTTCTCACAATTGCCTAGTGTGATACTGCTTTTGCCATACATACACCCCTTCAGGTTAGGTTTGTTAGCTTTAGAAACATTAATATCAAATTATTTACAATGTTTGTGATGTTATTGAGTCTCAGCTTAGGAAGAGTATATTTAAAGGGTTCCTTGGGTGGTCCACCTTACAAATCACGATTTCAGGTTAGGTTAGTTTGCTTTAGAATTGTTAAAATGTATGATGATACTCTTCGTAGACATACTTTCACAAATAGGATTTCAAGTCTGTAATTGTCGTCTGTTTTAAATTTTTGTTTAATTTCTATTTATTACGGGGGCATGGGGGGTGAAGTACCCCATAATTTTTAAAATAGTAGGTTTTGTACTGATGTGGCTGTAATTATTGTTTTCTGTTATTGGTTTATGGAAAGGGTGAAATTTTGATCGGTTGGTAGTTTTCGAGATGATTATTTTCGTCGTATTTCAGGTTACGGCACTATTTTAGCAGATGATCCTCCTAGACATTACTAGTTTTTCCCATTTTTGCTCAAATTTCATGTAGTTGCCCTACATTGAGTTATTTTAGTTTAGGTAACGTATACTAAGGAACTAGGGTTCCGGAAAAAAAAACCTGCCACTCAGAAACTAGGGTTGCCAAAAAAAAAAAACCTCAATATCAACGAGAATACTCTATTCCACTTGTAAATTTTCCATTTTTGAGAACTGTGTGCTAAAGTGAACACCAGGTTACTAGGCCACCATCCAGAGGTCAAGTTTCGAGTGACTGACTCAAGGATTGGGTTTTTTATTAATATGTTGGAAGATACAACATATTAATATAAGAGCTCAATCCTGGAGAGTCAGTTTCCTTGAAACTAGCCCTCTGGGTGGTGAACCAGGTGTTGAAACCCCTCATCGTTTAGAGTATCGTGGGACTTAAAGCAGTCTGATATAATTGTCGTTCCAGGCAACACTCGCTCCTCTATTACGTTTAATAAAATTTCTTTGTCGCGTTTACGAACAGTCACTACAAAAATCTTATTTATTTATTTATTTACTTCTTGTTTTACATGGCGAAGTTAAGGCCCTTACGGCCTTTTCTACCACTGAACCATGAACCTTACCGTTAACACCGCGTTCTACACCTCCAAAGATCCACTATCCGTCCACTCTTCTGCCTCTGTTGAACTTTCTTTTCCCAGGTTTCAATTCGTCGATTTCAACGATCTTTCCTTGTCCACCTATCGTTGTATTTCTTAGCGCCCAGTCCACACTAATACAATAATTTCACCAATCCACAACCGTTTCACTCGAACACTTCTATTCGTTCTGTGGGAAATGTTGCTTGTCTCGTTTTAGAAAACGCCACAATACAACAAAATATAACACTTTTTCCAAAGATAAATCAGCATGTTAAAAAAATATTCCCTTTGTTGCTCCTTCCGCCAGTAGCACCTTTCACCATGTGATTTACCGTTACATTGAAAAGTATAACTTTCTCCACGTTTCTTTGCAGTTGTTAGATTTATTAATCCATGACTTTCACACAGTTTCAGAAGATTTTCTTCATTATCACGGTATAGTTTCACAAACTGTAATAATGTTAACTCACATCCAGGACAACGTTCCTGTACACATGTAGCCATGTTCAGAATATAAAAGCTCGTTACTTTCCCACAATCGAACCATGCGGTAATCTTGCACCAAGTAGTTCCCTCCGCTTCCCAAATAGTTACATGCTTATCACCGCTTATACAATGAAATAAACAAAACTTCCGCTCTCCTTATATATTATCAACCACACAGACGAGCAAATTATCCAAATCTTCCCGGTAAATTTTCACAATTTTACTAGAAACGGACGACCAACTTCGGAAATTAACTTTTTTTTTTTTCCTTGAAAAAATACTTTGCTAACTTCACTCCGCCAAAATAATTTTGCGTATTACACATTGCCGAACAAAAAAGTATTTTCCATTCTACCTGTAATTTTTTCATTTTCTGGCGACATAAAACTGAAACAGTACTCGTCTCTGAATTTTATTTATGGCCTTCATCTAATGATCAGGCCAGGATACGGGGATACGGGAGGGGAAAGGATTCGGGAAGGTGTCGACGAGGGCCTATGTTGAAGGTGCCTTCGCGGCATCTGTCTAATGTGACAGGAAAAAACGCTGGAGAAATCTAAATCAGGAAGATCGGCCGCTAGGATGGAATCCACGACCTCCCAAATACTTTGCTAACGCTCAGTCACTGAACTACGGTGGCTCGGTACAAACACGCCTCATTGTAACATTGGTAAGATAGAGTTTCGACTACTTTTAAATTTCTGTTAGCTACTTTCAAGTGATTATTGTTGGCAACGCTGCTAGCCAGGTGTGAAACTTTGGCCAGGGCCAATATTCATTCATATTTCTTGAATACTTGAACTGCAGAAATAATTTGCCACAAGGCGCATAAACATACTTTGCTACTTTATTTACGGTACAGGGTGTCTACTGTCCTTGTAAATCTGGAATTTTATTTTGGAACTGGAAGAACAACTAGATTTTTTTACTTAAATTTTCACCTTATTAATTTAATTCTGTACGTATCTAAAATAAACTTTGTTGAATTTGTAAATTTAAGGTGTCACAGAGTGAGGCACTTAAAGGATTACATTTTGTAACAAGCTCTCTGACATTTGTGTAAATAACGGGCCCGCAATGGTGGAAGGGGGGAGGGGTGTTTAGGTTCAAGGAGGCGTACTTACGAAGTTTAGTTTCTAAGTCCAGTAACTTACCTTTTTTATATAAACATTAGTTATTTTGATTTCCGAAACGATAGGAAAGGAAAAATGTGTAAAAGTTCATATTTGGAAATATATTCGATCAATTGAAATACGTATTGTATTTATTTACTTTCTCGCAAACAATCTATAAAGTTCTAAGCTTTGGTCCGTGCCAAAGAATAACCAACGAGAGTTGTCGGCCAGGATCAATGATGGGTGGAGGGTGGGCTTGCTAAACCAAACACTTTTTCACCCAAGTTGACATCTGGCATCTTCACTTCATCATTTTTTGACCTCCTACTTCCTTTGATTAGCTTAAGAGGGCTCCCCGCTCCAGTCCCCGCATTTTAAAGATTTTTCAAAATATTTAAAAAACTAAGAGTACTATCAAAAATATAAATTCATAGCGCACTAAAACTTACAAATTACTATGAAATGCAATGGACAGCGGTCTCGAAATCCTGGCGATTGATGAGTGTTCAGACTTCAATTAAATAATGACGTCATAATCTTTGAAAACGTATCACTCGTCATTGGACACGATCTCGAGATCGCTGTCCATTGCATTCCATAGTAATTCGTAATTTCTAGTGCGCTATGAATTTACATTTTTGATGATACTCTTACTTTTTAAAATATTTTGAAAAATGTTAAAAATGGGAGGGTTGGAGCGAGGAGTCCTCTTAAAAGCTCTTTCGTCGTTGGCAGATCTTAAAGAAAATAGCGAAAAGAAAGAATTGAGAACACAGAAGGTAATAAAGTCATAAAGCTTAAGGTTTCTTTCCGTCTCCAAATTCCCCGTTCTTTTAGTGAGGGCCTTACTTTACAGTTTACAGCCTTACTTTAGAAAGTGTGCCAAATTTGGTTATTTCAGTTGGTATGGGTCAAGAAAATCACAGATATGACATTTTTACGTGTCGTATTTAATTGTGATTATTTAATCTACAGGGTTAATGTACAAATTAAAAAATACAAGGCAGATATTAATAAGTAATCATTTCGAACTCATCAAAGTAACAGCCTAAGTAGGCCTAGTCTAAACATACAAACAATAGAGAGCAGCACAGGACTAAATATATCGGAGAGCGGACGATACATCTAGCCGGCAGTCTCTGAAAAAAGTTTCTCAAAAAAATTTTTTTACATACCTCATATTAGCTAAACATAGCATCAGATAAAAGTTCATGTCGTTTCTCAGCAGTACAGTTAGAGCGTCAGGTTATCTATATTTTGCTTACTAATATCATTACCATCTAAGCTAGCAAGACTTACACTGTTACTTGACACTTCAGTTACTTGAAAAGGTCCAATGTACTTTAAACAGTACTTACTTGTCTTACGATCTAGTGTTGAACTAAGAGTATGATACTTAACATATACCAAATCTTGAGGTTTCAAGGAAACAGAGATTTTGAGTCCTTTCATTTCCTTATGTAATTTAGAAGAATTGACAAGTATACTCTGATGTCTATACTTAGAATCAATGAATCCCAAACTATCAGGCCAAGACATATTTCGTGTGAAAGTGTCAACAGAAGAATAGTTCAAGAATACATCAGCAGGAGCATATCCCGTCACTAATGATGTGGAATTGTTTACAGGATTTTGTATAGTTTGAACTTTAGTACTCCAAAATTGGATTATAGAAACAAAGCAGAATCGACTGAATGTGTGAAGATTCACAATATTCTTACCATTGTTTACAAATAAACTGTAGACCTCTATCTGAAATGATCATAGTAGGGTTGGGTTAGTGATAGAAATATTTCTTCTTCAAAATAGCAATGATCTCATTCGTATTAGATGTTCTGAGAGGATATAAGACCAAAAATTTAGAGAAGTCATCCAAAAAAGCCATATGAAATAGAGAAACTGCAAGGTAGTTTACACATCAAATCGATGTGGAGCATTAGCTACAATATGATAAGTTTCACGAGGAAGATCCCTAGTAGCAAATTTGGTTTTCGCATAAATTTCACATTCGTTGATGAATTTGATGATGTCTGTTTTCATCGATTCCAAAAGAAGTTTCTTTTACAGTGAAGATAACATTTTTGGATTCCAAAGTAACCCTCTGTTTGAATCTCACTGATGATTTTACGAGCTAAAGTTTTTGGGACAACGAGTCTCCAACTATTATTACATTCCACTATTTTCAAATATAAAAGACCCTAACATCCTTCAATTTCTGTCTTCGAGCAATGAGCATCCTGGCTGTGACCATCTCTGAACAGCAGAGAAAACTTACTCCTGGAATAATCAGATAAGGCAGCATTTATCGTGAAATTTTGATAAGTCACTTCGGAATCAGGAGGATTACGACTAATAGTATCAGCGATGAAGTTTTCAGTACGTGGCAAATTTTCAAAAGTAAGTTTATAGTCTTATAACTTGAGTAACAACCTTGCATTGCGAGCATCTAGGTTTTCAGATAAGTGATAGCTTTGTTATCGGTGTGAATAATCACTTTCCTTGATATAATCAGAAAAATAGTCAGAGATAAACAACGGTCAATAATTCGAGTTGGAACATGGAAAGTGAATATTCCGTTGGTTTGATACGCCTACTTGCATATCCGATGACTTGATAATCTCCATCAAAATATTGCGACAAATAACCACCGACCGAGACGACACAAGCGTCTCCAAAGATATGGAACGTAAGATCCATGTGAGGTTGTCAAAACAGGAGGAGAAACTAAAGCTTCCTTAAGAGCTTCAAAAGCGGACAACTCCTTCCCACCGAAACAGAATGTGGAATCTTTGTGCAACAGAGCTGTTAAAGGTTTAGCAAGACAAGAATACTTATCAATGTACTTCTTCCGCCAATTGACCAAACCAAGAAAGTTCCAAAGCTGACGCTTGGAACGAGGAACTATATTTCTTAATAGCTTCATTCAATTTAAGGTCAGCATTTCGGAATGTTTCGAAAATGAATTTCAAATGATCGAAGTGTTCATCAGTGAATATAGAATAACAGAGGACATCGTCTATAAAAACAGCAACGAAATCCCTGGTATTAAAGTTAAACAGCTCATGCATCACAGATTGAAATATAGCACATACAGACTTCAACCCCATTGGCAAAAATTTCCAGATATACTGACGACCTTCGAATAGAATCTGGGTGCAAAGGTATCTTTCGTATCGAAACTGGAGAAAATGACAGAACCGGTTAATTTATGAAGAATATCCTGTATAGGCTCGACACGCACATCGGGGGATCTGACCTTAAGATTGAGAGCACGAAAATCAATCACAGATCTTATAGACTTCTTATCAGAACCATAAACACAATGGACTGGATTTACACAAGGACTGGGTTTTTCCTCTAAAGTCTTTCCTTATATTCTTTACTCCATCATGCTTGTTTTATTGCTGCTGCTATTTCTTTTCCACTTCGTGCTTACATATTACATGTTGCTGCAGAAATGGGCTGAAAATCTTTTATAGTTTTGTGTAATAGTCTGCTACTAAGGCAGGAAAGATAAAGTAGTCTTTTTATTTTTCTTTTAGAAGATTATCAATGTAAACAGTTTAAGACATACGCTTAGGTTATGGAATGTTTCCGAGAGTTGTGGATAACTCTAGTTTCGAATTGAGATTGTCTGTGTGATAGATATGGGAAACTATTGCTATTAGAATTGTTTAAAGGAATAAAACACAGATATATCTTTACTGAAATTGTGTTCAATACTTTTAGAGCGAAGACTGCTTGTAGTAACAGGTGAATATGGATGTAATAAGATAGATCGTTTTCGCAATAGAACGACTACGTTTTCATAGAGAATCTGGGTTGATAAATATTTTGTTCGATAGCCTTTATTTTATTCAGAATACCGGCATTACTTCAGTTGCTAACTTTATAACTTACAATTTCACTTGAGAGCGTATCTTCTGGTTCGTCGTCAATTGATGTTGTAAACTAAGAGGTTGTTGCCTCAGCATTACTCTTCAAAATGGTAGCTCCAATATGTCATTCATATAATTACTTTATTCTTAGTTTATGTTCAGTTCAATCTGGGAAACTATGTATAGCCTTCCCAATTCCTCAACAAAACAGTAATGTTCGCAATCAGAAGCATATTAAGCACTAGAACCAAACACTATTATATAAAACCAACTTTTATTTCAAAATAAAAGGACTATTTTCTGAATTCATTGTTTCACTTATTTAATCACAAATCATAAGCTGAAAAGCTCATGTTCAGCAATACAAATATTCTAAAACTTTTAAATCTGTTTTGTACAATTCTGAAGCCAATTAACATCCATATGTACTATCATGGTCAAAATAATGTTCACATGACTTTATTATACACGATTTTTCTCCAACCCTAGAAGATAGACAACCCAACTGACGTAGAGGGAGCGATGTGTGATTCTGAGAGTGTGTGCGTGAACGAGCAAGGGTTGTATATTTTTTTCTTTAAGAGAAATCATTATCGCATGTCCTGGCTTCTGGAAAGATATTTATGGTTTCTTGTAGTATGTACGAAAGAATGGGAAAAAAAAGAGAGAGAGAGATCGCATTTGAAACAGCAAAACAGGGAACCTAACGCAATTTTACTTTAGTTGGGCCATTAGTTGAAATTTACTGAAAGACTTAATTTAAATTGTCCAGTAAAAAAAAATCCTTACCGAACATGAAGAAACGAAAATGAACGCTGAAACCTATGGTTACTAGGTAATTATTTCTTTCTTAATGAATCGAGTATTCCATAGAACACTAATGTTATGCACGAAAGACAAGACAAAACGTCTGTTTCTATCAGTTCTTAAAAATGGGACACAATATTTATGCTTTATAATTTCTGATATTATGTTCTCATTTACGTTACAAAGAAGATGTTAGCAGCAAAATACACAAAATATGTTGCATGATATATATCACAGTCATATTCAATCCACTAGTGGATGAGGTCAAAATATATATATATTTTGATGTTCAACAGATACAAATAAAAGTATGAATCTTTGAGCATCATATGGAGAATATCTGAGATAAATTAAGATCTTTCCCTTTCCAGAAAAATATATGTGTGTGTGCGTGCATGTGATAAACGTAGATATGAGTATGTTTCGTTCCAAACGGCCAACATATCTAACTTTGGAGAGTGTTGGTTTCGAATTCGGGAGGTTCTCGGTTCGGTACCAGCGGTTGACTGTCCTGACTTAGGATTTCCCAGTGTTTTCCTCAGCCACACCAGGCATGTACCGGGATGATACCTTCACTTTACGACCTGGCCGACTCCCTACCGCATTTCACAAAACCTTATCTTGGAGTGATCCATAGGTGCCTAAAAGCTATAAATAAGATGCAAACCCAACGAGTAAAATATATAAACCTGTCGCTCTGTGAATGGCATATTGCTTCTTAATGCCGTGTTGATGGATCGACATGGAGACCGAGATCGATCAAGTGGTCGTAGCTCAGTTGCTATATCGTTGACTTCGCAATCGAAAGGTTTTAATACGACCATCTATCCTGACTGAAGTAGTACCGGGCAATTTTCCTCACGACACGAATAAACTAATGCTTATAATAATCTGCAGAGATAGAATAAACACAGACACAGACATACTCACATAATGACAGAGAGTGTGTGTAGGAGAAGGAATTAGTAA
>JAGDQP010009181.1:26620-60262 GCA_022664845.1 Lepisma saccharinum
AGTGTGTGTGCTATTTGTCATAATGATAATCTAGTTTTCATGTTTTTCATTGGTCTTTCTCTCTTCCTCTCTTTCTTGATGTATTGTTATCGTGTCTTCGCTGCGTCTTTCTCTTCTTCTTCTCTCTATCTTTATTTTTCTCTTACTTTACACAAACTCTCTCTTTTTGTGCTTGTTCCAGAGCCAATTCCGGGCCACTTTTGATGACCCGGTGATAGGGCCTGAGCCAAACATAAGTGACCCCGTAAACCGATTGACCCGGTCTGGAAAATCTATGAACTGGGAATTTCGGAGGTTACAAAGTATTCCGAACCAGTATGTTTAATAAGCCTCACCGAATTTGCAAACTAGCCTCGCGTAAACAAAGAATGTGTGTTACACTTTTGACATTATCCTAGATGTGTCTCAAAACTGTGGAGTTTCACTAGAATCATGAGTATTTAATCTGACCACCAAGTTTGGTCTCCATTGTGAAAGTGACTTAATGAATGTTTGAAGCACCCTTTATATATTGGAATAACCCTGAAAAAATATAAAATCCAAAAGTTACTTCTCTCTTGCTGTTAGATTTGATTTGTGGGAACTGAACTTAATATTTTAACTACGTTTAAATTCCAAATTTTTATCTGTACTTCTTCTTCTTCTTCTATCTCCCCTTCTCTCTCTCTCTCTCTCATTTCTCTGTCTAACAGATATACGATCGGTTTCAATGTTTCATTGTATGTGTTAAAATTTCTCCCTCCATCAACTTATGTATATTGATTCGTCTCGCCCCTATTCTTTCATTTCTTCGATACCAATACATGTCTATTTTGAAAAACAAAACGTGCTCATGATGTTTGCTGATTTTAGTATGGGCGAGACGAAGGAAGGAGAAAGAGGGGAGAAGGAGAAAGTCTGTTCACCAGACACGATTATGGGATAAGAAGGTGCCACTTGGCCGGCATTCGTTGTCGCAATCTTTTTTATGCGCAGTGGGAAAACCTAAGTCAGGACAGTCAGCCGCTGGTACCGAACCGAGGACCTCCGGAGAACGAAACGAACGTTTTACCAAGTAAGGTACGGCGCTAGGAAGAAAGCATACTCGTTTCGATGTTTATCACATGCACGCACACACAATATCGTACGCACGCACACACAAAATAACGTAAATAACAACATAATATCAGAAATTATAAAGGATAAATATCGTGCCCTATTTTTCAGAACTGATAGAAACAGAATTTTTCTCTTGTTTTTCATGCATAACGTTAGTGTTCTATGGAATTCATTAAGAAAGAAACCATAGGTTTTAAGTACATTTTTTATTCTCCATGTTCGGTAAGGATCTTTTCTATTGGACAATTTGAATTAAACTTTTCAATACACTTCAACTAATGGCCCACCTAAAATAAAAATGGTGTTAGGTTTCCTGTTTTGGTGTTTGAAATACGACTTGCTTACGTTTTTTTTATTATTTGCTACACACTACAAGAAATCATGAACATCTTTCCAGAACCCAGGACATGTGATAATGTTTCCTCTTAAAGAAACGAAAATTCCAACCCTTGCTCGTTCACGCACACACTCTCAGAATCACACACCGCCCACTCTACGTTAGTTGGGTGGCCTATCTTGTAGGCTTAGAGAAAAATCGTGTATAACAAAGTCATGTGAACATTATTTTGGCCATGATAGTACACCGTTGTCACAAGAAGAAAGTTATTATATGAAGATGTTATGCTTACATACTAAGATGTGGCGTGTCGTAATGAATTATTTCAAATCCCCGCTGTCTACAGTTCTCTACGCATTCTTGGTTCCAGTTTTATGCAACAGAATAGTAATAGTACTATTCCAACTTTGAGGATATTTCTCTATTTCTGAGGCACATTTGGGAATAATTTGGTGGGTTCTTCTTTCATCTTTTCACCACCTCTTATAAGCATCTTTGCTGTGGTCCAAATTCTGAAGATTTTCCCTTCTTCATCCCTCTCAGTACTTTCTCCACTTCGTCTTCCGTTACGTCTGGACTCTACATTATTTTCTTCTACCTTTTTCTAGTTCTTTTTCGGATCAATCCAATTCTCTACGGTAATTTTCAAATACGTGCGCACACCTTATGCTGGAGAGAAAAATAAACCTTGTGAAAATAATGTTTTACATGGTATCTACTGACCTGGAATTAGCCTGAAATTTTATTTTGGACCTGGAGAAAACCTGGAACTCGAGCAGAAACTTGGACTTCTAAAATTATTATTAACTTAAATTTTCACTTTATTAATTCACTCTGTAAACATTAAAATAAACTATTGAATTTTAAATTTAAGGTCACATAATGAGGCACTTAAAGTAATTTTATGTAAGAAGCTCTTAGGGACTGGCAGACTTCTTGTGAGTACATGTGTAGAGAGACCCCGAGGGTACCCGAGCTGATGTCAGCTATACTTCTTCTTTCTAATTGATGCTCTGTTTTTCTCCTAATTTCAACTTTCTCGTATCCTGTACTCTAACCACGCATGTCATGTTTTATTTTCTAATTTTGTTATATGCTTATGTACTTTGGGTCTGATGTTAAACTAAGTTTGAAAGTTACATTAAGATATATATATTGTCAAGTATTTGAATTCAAATATAACCATTTGAAACGCACCGAAGACCCAGTTATAATCATTATAACTCTCCTTAAAGTCTTGAATGCCGCCCTCTTAAGTAGTTGCTTCAGTATGAATTGGATAGGTTCTGAATGGCATTTGCTCATTCCTCAGACCGTCGTTGAAATGTAATTTAAGTTCGTGTGTGTGTGTGTAGTTTTTGTGAGATTAGATTGTTTGTTAAATAGTGTAAATACTACGACCAGCTAATTTACTGAAGTACACTTTCCTTTATTTGGATAACTTTTAGCTTTCATAATACTCGTGAACAGGAATTTGTTGTAAATATGACCTAAATACAGTTTACGTACACATGGCAGATATTCGACCCCCTGTTCTTCCAATATGGCCGAATTGCTAAGTTAAAAAAAAAAAGACTGGTCACAAGCAACAGTGATAGTGGAGTAATTTTAAAATAGTCCGTTTTACAGTTGGACTCAAATGTTTCGGTTAATAAATATATAAATATCTTTGCACATACTTACATATACATATTTGTTAAACTTCACATACAATAAAAACTTCAGAAGTACTTAAATTACATCTCTACGACGGTCTAAAGACGGAGCGAGAGCTGTTCCGAAGGGCCCAACCATATTGAAGCAACTATTTAAAGAGGACGACATACTTTACTTTAGGGTGAGTCATAATAGCTGAGGTTAAATTTAATTTAATTTGAATTTATTTTATTTATTGTGTTTAGGCAAATTTATCTTAGTCTTGTAACTGATAAAAATAAACATACTTTGTTTGTTTGCCAGAAGAAAAATGTAAATTAATAATACATGATATAACAGATGTATAAGCTTAAATCCGCTGTTTTGTAGTCAGCACAACGCATGGTGTGTTCATAGAAAGCACAAAGCAAATTATTCAAAGTACTTTTCCTGGCTAGCTACACATTTTGCCCACCTCTCGGGCAAGTTGTGGATACCACGCCAAAAAAAGTCCTGCTCTTTCGAGGCAAACCACTCATCAAGCCATTTTCGGAAGTCTGCATACGAATCGAAGTGCTGCTCAGCGAGGGCGTGGCCCATCGACGCAAACAGATGGTAGTCAGTAGGGGCCAGTCTGGTGAATAAACGGGATGGGGTAGCACCTCCCACTTAAGTGTCTCCAAGTAGTTTTGGACCACTTTTGACGTGTGCGAGGAAGATGTTGATGGTTGGCCGGGATCAACCCACGATTTCTGGCGTTTCGGATTCGCGAAATATATCCCTTTTTTATCGCCCGTCACAATCCGATGCAGGAACGACTTTCTTCTTTCTCTGGCGAGCAACATTTCGCATATGTGTTGGCGTCTCTCCAGCTGTCGATCGGTCAATTAATGCGACACCCATTTTCCGATCTTCTGAACCTTTCCCATGGCACGTAGACGTATGGAAATGGCTGCTTGAGTAACGCCCAATTGCTCGGCAAGCATTGGTTGCAATTGGGTCTTGTCCTCGTCCAACAGCGCCTGCAATTGATGGTCCTCAAATTTCCTGGGCCGATTTTCACCCTTCTTGCCACTCAGGTCAAAATTGCCGTCTTTGAATCGACGAAACCAATCTCTGCACGTTGTTTCCGATAAAGCACCGTCACCATAGGCCTCCACAAGCATTCGATGCGCGTCGGCAGCCTATTTCTTCAAATGGATGCAGAAAAGCAGAGCTTCCCGCATATGCTCTTTTTCTGACACAACTAGCCATGCTTACTAACGGAACACTGTGTGGTGTTGTCTTCACTTGACGATTATGTGCACTGATTCGTGTTGCCAGAGGTCCAACTCATCCACACAATAGGTCTGGCGTGCCCATGGTAGCTTCATACGCTCACGAACGCCATCTATGGGCGAACAGCGGATTTAAGCTTATACACCTGGTAAATGCATTTGTGTAAATAAAGTGGATGGCCATTCCTCATCAAGAAGAATATATAATAAAATGTTACCATGTGAATTAAAATGTGCTTCGAAGTTAAGTTTTAAATGCATATGAATTTATTGAACGCTTTTTTTTTAGTATTGGTTACTTTCACTAAAGGGTCATTCCACGTGAAATCAACACACACGTTGAACCTGACCCCCTCACATTTCAATGATTTTTGGTGTATGAAATGTACCAGTGGAGCACAGTAAACAAGTGTTTTTTTCGGATTTTTTGGACAAGCGGTTCATGTTTTATTGAAGTTTGAAAATTTGAAAAAAAAAAAAAATGAAAAAATTGGACAACGTGACAAGATAAAACCGGTTGTAATTCAGGAACGGGTTGGGTTACAGAGTTGAAACAAAGTTTATTGTAAATCTCTTGTTGTCAGTTTTCATTTGATATATCACTTAACAGAGGTTTCCAGAAAAAAATGATTTTTTTTTTTTTAATTTCAAATTTGAATTTTTCAAAAACTGACAATTTGAAAATCTTGAAATAAAATCACATGATTATCATACCTGCCTCTACATATGTACAAAATATGGTTTTGGGATCGTAATGGGATTGTGATCCCTCAATCATCAAAGATAATGATACTGGAAAATTTACTTTGTATGGCGAAATGTGAAGAAAAAACATGTGTGATGCATAATTGTTATGTGAAGTGTAATACACATGTACCCGTAAAGTGTCCGTACACAATAACACATGTAACACAGTAATAAAATCACATACCTGTGTATTTCTAACTAGTATATCAACAGTTCTGCATGGCACCAAGAGAACTGTCCACTTGGTGGACTTCATGTTTGGGGAGCACATATACTCTGCCAGTAGGTGTAGAGGGGTTCAGTTTCATGAGCACGTCACTTGCATGAATCCACAGAACATCTGGGGTTTCCGGATATGCAAAAGATGAAGCTGGTCCTGCTGGATGGAGGAATGTTACCTTTACTTTTTGCAGATCTTCATTTTTGTCCAAGATGTAGGCCTGTTGTAATAGATGGCTGCATATCCAGAAAGTTCAGCAAATGGCACCATATTGTTTGTTAATGCACACGAACGGATGGTTGATTCTTCTGAGAAACAGTATGGCTTCACAGTGATCATAGATGGACCCTGTTGGCAGGGTATAAAGGCATGTAACTTAAGAGTTCCAGCTATTGTTATAGATTTGGAAAGTCTTTCTCGCAGATACTCATTTGTTTCAGTGTATTCCTGCTGGGTTGCATAATCAAAATTAACTGCATTGATGTTGGCCCTTGCCCACTCGTACAGTTCCCATGGTGTTTGAATTTGTCCTTCGTATGGCCTCTGAAGGCTGGCCCTAGCAGCTAATCGTTTGATTGTCCCGCCTACTCCATCACAAGGACCTTTCCCGTGAGCTGTAGCAGAGAAGTGCCATTCGGCATCTATTCCAAAGTCCTGCTTGTGGTAGCACAAATTACAGAAATTTTTGCGGTTTTTATATTGTGCGGCAGAACCGTCTGAGAAGTAGAAGATTTTCTTCACTTTGTTCCCAAATTTGCCACGTAGAAACTTGACAACTTTCTGTTGGAACAGATAAAAGGCCACGGTATTGTGTTCTAAGCAGTCTGAGGTTATGGTAAAACTGACATGACGTAAGACTTTGTTCTCCTTATGGTAAATAACAAACGGATGCACTGTTGCCTGCCTGTTGTTCCAGTAGAACGACTGTGCTTCATCCTGCAGTAGGAATTAATAATTTTCAGAGAAGTCACAGCCAATAGCTAACTCCGATTCTGAAAGATGATCTTTAACATGCGACATGAACAAGCTTTGCTGTTTTGCAATGAAATCATGGGTTCTCAGATCTGTGAGATTTTTGCAGAACAAATCAATGAACTCTAATGTTGGTTTCACAAGAGTTTCAAGTGAACACCTGTCGACGGCAACCCACTGATGAAAAGTTATCTGTTCAATACATGTATTCTCAAAGATAGTTTCTAAAGTACGTCTTACAGGGCCTATACCAGGACATCCAGAACATTTTCCAAGGTAGCAAGTAGGTAACGGTGAACTGCACACAGTTTTCGCCAGGAAGTCTTTATAGGTGTTGAGGCTGCCATTTGATAATGAGGGAAGCTTTGCATTTTCTATCATCAATTTTAAGTTCTGATGAATTGTGCAAATACACACAGTGTGTGTACCACTGCGACCAGCCAGTACACAGTTTTGAGGCCGAAGCTCGGCAAACTTTGAAAACCCAATGTGCAAGTCTGGAAATTTCTGTCTGAACAGCAAATACACTTTTTTCAGATTGCTAAGAATTAAGCGCTTTGACACTTTAACTCGTTGTCCTGTAGCACTGTCTTTAATGGACATGCAGTCTTTTATTCCAGGCATAACTTCGTCACTTCCATAAATTTTCTTTACATTATCAGTAGTTACTTGTGGAAAGCTCTTCCCTGGTTTAAGTTCAGGTATGGACAGAATTCCTCTATTCTTTAAAAGTAGTTTTGACTGCCGAACCATGAACTCAGGAGCATTAAATTCTTTTGCTATTTTCTTAATACTCCAGGACTCTGGAAGCAATGTGGGGATCATAATCTTGTGGTTTCTGTTATGGGACTGACGAATTCAAATTACTTAAAAGTATTTCATCTTTTGATTCTGGCTCACTCTCAGAAGAATCTACACGTGTCAGAATTTCCCTTTTCACGGCAGCGGTAATTTTTTTTAGCCTTTTCTGTGGAGTACCTCTAGATTTCATTTTTTTCCTTTGTACTGGAGACTCCCCCAACTCAAGCAAAGATGCATTAACTGCTCAGAGCAGCAGGCGGATGCACTACAGGGACATCAGTTTCAAAGTGTTCATCATCTGTTTGTGGATTTCCAAGCAGTTCAGTAGTAGACACTGATGGTTCACCCAGTTCTTTCTCCTTTTTCATCTCCAAATTCTTTCCTAGAAGAATCACACACTCTGGGTTTTTCAGGTAGTTCTGGAACCAAGGCACACATCCATGCTGACACTTTCCTTAATCCTCGCCTCTGATGGGAGTGATTAACTTCCTTGAAAGGGTTGCAACAGTTCAGTCCCCACTTCAAGTCTTCCATACTTTACGGCCTACACTTGAAAGCTTATTCAGCCAAGTAACCCACTTATCACTAAGTCACTGTAGAACACTAACAGTAGCGTAGATAAGACTACAAGTTGTATGAGATCCCCATTGTGGTCACAGTTGCTGACACCTGCACATTCTGGGAACCAATCTCAAAGCAAGCCATAACATGTTTTAGTATTTCATTTATTGTAGTGCTTTTGTTACATATATCATTGCATTTCAATATTATGTTTATAAGTGATTCATTTATGCAATACAAGTTTTTAAGCATGTTCTTTTACCAAAAGTCATTTTATATAGTACGCTATTTTCCAGTATCATTATCTTTGATGATTGAGGGTTCACAATCCCATTACGATCCCAAAACCATATTTTGTACATATATAGAGGCAGGTATGATAATCATGAGAGATTTTTTTCAAATTGTCAGTTTTTGAAAAATTCAAATTCGAAATTTTCAAAAAAAAAATTATTTTTTTTTGGAAACCCCTGTTAAGTGATATATCAAATGAAAACTGACAACAAGAGCTTTACAATAAACTTTGTTTCAACTCTGTAACCCAACCCGTTCCTGAATTACAGCCGGTTTTATCTTGTCACGTTGTCCATTTTTTTCATATTTTTTTTCAAATTTTCAAACTTCAATAAAACATGAACCGCTTGTCCAAAAAATCCGAAAAAGCACTTGTTTACTGTGCTCCACTAGTACATTTCATACACCAAAAATCATTGAATTGTGAGGGGGTCTGGTTCCATTTTATTCTAAAATCGTGTTGATTTCACGTGGAATGACTCTAAAGAGTATTGGTTAGTTTCAACATGTAGAAAGATAAATTATATATCGTTAATTTGGGATATGAATTGATTTTTCGTTGAAATTTTATTAAAAAAGTATGAATCATACATGTAGGTTGTACTGTTAGTTCGTTATTGCACAATTTTCTCAACTGCCTTCTGGTAGGAAGTATTCTACTTCATTTTCTTGTTTGAAATCTCTCGAAAGTGTACATTTTAGTTAGCACATAAATATATTTTCATGTTATATAATTACTTACAGAAATAGTATGTGCTTGGTATATGCGTATTTTAATTGATATACATTTTTTTTTCTTTGCAAGAAGAAAAGTAACATAAATTAATGACCTGGAAAACCTGGAATTCGAAAACTGACATTCAGTAGAAAACAATCAACTGTGTTAGGACATAACAGTTAAATGAAAGCTAGGGAAATTTAAATCCTTCAATTATCCATGGATGTTGGGTTTGCAGGTGAGCGTGAGTTAAAATTTTCGGTATACTTCTTACTAGTTTTTACGTGTATATATTATTCCAAAGAAATATGTGATGATTCAGTATAAATATACTTTCTTACAGGGTGTAACATTTGATTCAACAGAGTTCAGCCGTGCAGAGAGAGCAATGAAGCTCACTGTAAAAGTTTTGCAAGGAGGAGAATGCACTATATATGTGAGTCCTTTATTTTAATATTCTTGTGAAATTCAAACTAAGTTTTACATATATGGCGTATTCTGGTAGGTTCCATTATTTAATGTACCGTACTGTGATTGATTTTTTTTTTCTCTCTCCCTTTCTGGGAGCGTTTTGTCTCCACTTTTCAACTTGCGGGTATTTTTCTTCATGAGAGAATAGAGATGGAAAAAAGCTTGTTTTTTGAACGGGCGATTTCTTTCCCGAAAAGTTCTCAAGAAGTCCGCTAGGCCTATTATCTTTGCTCTCTATGATATCCTGGTCTCATATTTTTCGGAAAGATCAAAAGTACCTCAAACGAATACAACCCCCACTTGGACAGCTGGTCAGGGCTCAAGAGTGGGACAGAGCCTATGACTTGCCTACGAAGCAATAAAAGAAGTTGCCCAGTTTAAATCGAAATTGTTCTTATTGTGGTTGTACTATAGTGAGTACGACCCATACAGTACCTTCACCGCCTCATCGGTTATGGTGGAAGTAGAGGACGAACAATTTTGAAGTTTAAAAAAAACTAACTTGAGAAATAATCGACCTTGTTCCTCCACAATCGCCGACCAGACCGTGTGTGTACCGAAGGGGAGTTGATACCGCGACATGACTTAGAGACAACAAATATATATATATATACACTTTTCACTGCTAGCAGGATGTTAACCTTGTTCAAGTAAAACTCGAATTGCCTCTGATTCAATTTAACAAGTAACGAATTTATTGTGCTTAATTGACAGTAACAAGTGCCAAGTAATAAATATAAAGAATAGTAACCAATGCATGCGCGAATTAAATCTCTCCTACAGAAATTTATAAGGAAGCTCACTCAAAAACTCAGTAATCTTATAAATATATTAACTGGTTTCTTTTCACACATTCCAATATTTCAGAATTCGTTGTTCTTTAAAATCTTGACTATTGAATCTCAAGTTCATAAAGCTTGACTATTGCCCGCACTACTCCAAGTAAATGACAATTTTTACTCCTTCGTTATTGCATCACAGGATCATCATATTGACGGATTTTGGTAGATACTGCACTAAACTCCATTCATTCAAAACACTTAATCTGTTTTGAGCTCCGTGATAAGCAGTTCACATGCTGTGAAAGGTTTACTACTTGTACACATTGAACGTGTCTCTTTTTTTGCACTTCTCAAGTGAGTACACTTTTTATAACTTCTTGTTTACTTTTTCAATTTCGGTCACTATTTGAACATTTCTTCTACACTTTTCTACACAAGTTAGAGTGGATCAATACCCTCCATACACTTTGGTTGTCTAAGAAATAAGAAAAAGTTGATGGGAGCAGGGAAGGAACCCAGCCTCTCTCCGTGGTAGCCTATTAATTTAATCGTTTATTTCCTTCAATGTCATGAATTTTAACGATTTTTTTTTCTAGAGACAAAAATCTTAAGTTAGGGTTTTATTTTATTTGCATCTTTTAGGCATCTGTAGCTCAGGCCGGAATATGGTAGAAGAAAGGATGTGGGAAAGATTCGACAAGGGCCTAAGTTGAAGATATCCCAGTATTTGCCTGGTGTGACTGAGGAAAAGCTCAGGATAGTCGACAGCTGGGATGGACCCAGGACCTCATTGAATACTGAAAGAATGCTTTACCAATTGAGCTACGGCCGCTTGGTACAAAAATCTTTATGAAGTACGAAACTAACAATATTAACAAACTTGTGCCACAAAAAACAATAATTGTATCAGTTATTTCAGAACTTTCACAAATCCACAGGCTTAAGCAAATATTTCCACAGACTTTATTAAATTCGCTCACGTGTTTTCACGTAGTTAGTTGACAAGGTGTCAAAAGTATCCCACATTGCGCTATTCATTCGTTAGAAATTCTTTCACTGCGAATGCCTTGAAGAGTGATTGGCAAGCAATTTCTCTCGTGCTTTGTCAAAAACCTCCTTTTGTAGAAATATGTGCTTTCTGAAATAACGATTCAACTATAAAATTGTTGCAATTTAAAAATCCTTTGCACTCGTTAAAATTATAGTGTAATAAAATATTGTCAATTAAATTATGATTATACTGCTCCGGGCAGGTCTATGGTTTGAAGACCTCTGGACAAGGTGAATTTGGTAGTTTGCTGTGGCCTTCCATCGGATGAAGATGATGGCGCGAGCTACAGTTTGCAAGGAGCTGTTAATCCACCACTTGTGTCTCCACCCACCAGTTTTCGAACTCGGGGACACAGTAACAGGAAGCAAAAATAACCACCAGAGACACACCAGCTCAAATGAATTTTCCTGTATTTTCAGCTTCAGGTATATCAAGAAGGAAATGCTTTCCGGCTCGTAGTGTCTCATCCACTCGTTGATTGACTCCTGACTGTGTTGGTTACATCTCCTTTCCAGGTGACACTCTTGTGTCGACTTCTTCCATAGCTTGCCGTGTTTGAGATGGACAGGTAGCTACCGCTTCTGATGGTGCTTTCTTCATTTTGTCATCAGTGGTCACTTTAAACTCTTCCTTGTTCTGTCGGCATATGGCTGCGACATTTCTCCTTTCTTTTTCCACGTCTGAACACCTTGCCTCAGAGTCTGCCGTGTACTGTCTTAGCCTTTGCTCTACCTGCTGCAAATGCTGTTCCTGTTTCATTTAGACTTCTTGTTGTTGCTCCGTCATTTTCTCCTGTAACTGCTGCAAACGCTGTTCTTTATTCCTCAGAGCCTCGTGTTGCTGCTGGAAGTGCTGTTCTTGTTTCTCCTGAGTTTTCCCTTGTTGTTCTGCCAGTTTCTCCTGAGTTTCATTTAGTTGTTCTGTTAGTTTCTGTTGTAACTGCTGCCAACGTTGCTCGTGCTTCATGCGAGCCTCGTCTTGCAGCTGCTGTAAACATTGTTCTTGTTTCACTTCAGCCTCCTATTTCTGCTCGGTCAACTTCTGTAACTCCTCCCAACGGTGTTCTTGCTTCTGCTGTTGCTCTGTCAGTTTCTTCTGCAATTACCCCCGGGGCTGCTCTGGACGCAGCTCTTAGTGCACGTGGGCTTCATTTAGTCCCTCAGTCAGGTTCTCCAGTAGTTGTAAGCGCTGGTCTCGCTTCATCTCAGCCTTGCGTTGCTGCCTTGTCATCTCCGTTAATAGTCTCTACCTTCTTCTCTTGCTAGGGGCGACTTATATGTTCCATCACCTTGGAGTCCCTTAGTACGTTTTCTTTCCATTTTTACTTTTCTTTCTTCTGTCCAGAGGGGCAACGTCGTTCCCTTGTTTCGGCACCAATTATGACCGTCTATTTCTGAACCTAGCTCGTATCCAAAAACATATATCGTCCTTCCATCCACGTCCACTACACCCATCACTTCCCGAGACGATCCTTGGCAACGAATTGTAGATTTCCAAGACAGTTCCTTACGATTCTCTTAATATATAAATTGTTCACTTTAGTCGAGACCGTGATCCCCAATATCACTACCTTAAGTTCACAGACAACCAACCACCTTCTTTGGAATAATCACTGTACGACGAATGTGATCTCCGACAAAAGAGATCTTGCACACTAATCAACCTCCTGGGCTCCCTAATACTCTGTCTGTGAGGGATGCACTGCTCTACCTAATAAGATATCTCCGACGAAAGAGATCAATCCTTCGATCTACTACTAGTGAGAGTGTATGACAGAGTGTCTTCGACGAAAGAGACGACTCTTTGCCCGAACCTCTACCATCCATGGTTTCCGTATTGGAAGAGTTATCTCCGGCGAAATAGAATTACCCTCCGAAGAATCTCTGCAACCCTGAAAAGCAATAAGGTTATTAATAAAAACTACCCATTCTGGTTGAGACCAAATAGGTATATTGTATGATCTTCTGAATTTAAGTTACATCACTGTACAGGTCTTTACTACATCTGACGTAAGCGTCTTCATCTGTTGACTTTCCTTCTTTAATAATGTATTTCTTGATTATAGTTATACATCTTAAGTGTTTTGTTCTCCTTCTAAATAATCTTTATATAATAATCTCACATATACTCACACATTCTGCTATATATATACCAGGAATTCAAACAATTTGATAATTAAGTGGCGAGCCCCACCGTGATACTATTACACAAATACATAGAAACAACGAAATGATATGCAGCCTTGCAATTAAGCGGTAGCTTGGACTGTCACAACCTGAAAGTGAAAGAGCTTTCCCGTCGTTCCCCAAAATTTTCTACCGCAAACCTCCGAATCTCAAGACGATTCTCACCAGAACTGGACCAACCCCGCCCCCTCTCCCCAAACTTGGCAAGTGCAATAGACCCCATTGCAGGACCTGCGAACATTCTGTCACTCACAAAACGTACTCTTTACGACATTCCGGCTGTTCCATATCTTCCAACCTCGTACTCTGTAACCTATGTTCCGCCTTCTGCGTTGGAAAAACCAAAACACTAACAATGCGCATCAACAAAAGACCCGTAGCCAAGGTGGGACCTAGACGAGCGGCGACCGACTTGGAAGAAATTTTGCCCGTATTAGCGTGTTCGGTCATGATACTGATACATAACATTTCCCTCGGCTAGCATAATTTCACAGTTTTGTTAATAACAATTCTGGGATTCAATGGGGAGATAAAATTTCCATTGTAGTTGACACACTCCGTAGTAAGCAAATTTTTAAATAGTTATATACTTTGAACACAAATACACATGAGTATCTCCGGACGGCAAAACTCTCAACCAGATCGATCACGTATTAGTAGATAGACGAAGACACACCAACGTAATGGATGTTAGGAGCGGAAGGTGACACCGACCATCAATTAGTGATCATTTCTTCTCTACGTCTACAAACACACGTCCCCTTTATTTAGCGTTTTCTATACTGACTCCCACTTTTTGTCATTAACTCGGTAACTTATTCCCTTTCCATTGCGTATCCTATACTATACCCTACTTTCTCCGACTGCGGTTTCTATACTGTATTTCACTTTCCTGACAAGGTTTCCTTTACTGAATCTCAGTTTTTATTATTTATTATACCCAGCTCAGTTTTCAGTACAAAACACCATTTCCAAAATCCGTTTCCCATCAGTACTTGCGCACGCGCATAACGTAGTGAATCGTTTTTGATGTGGACGTCCGCCATTTTTTTTCTATATTTTTTAACGGTTCACATTTATTTAGTGATATATTCCTTCTGTACAACTGATGTTGACTGGTACCAAAAATTTTAAGTTATTTTGTAGTGTTTATTGTTAAGTGTGTAATTATACGCGGGATCTTCATCACGATACTACGTAAGTATAATTCGTTTCCTCTCTCTTCAAATTTCACCTATTATATATATATATATATATATATATATATAGATAGATATGTGGTGACGAGTTGGCAACATGACCTCTCCTTAGCACTAGTCCCGTACCATACCGCTCGATCCATTTTCTCTCCTACATGTGAAAACGCTTCTGCAAAACGTTGCCTCATTACTGTTGTGTTTGTGAAGTTCCTGTACCTGTCTTAGTATTCTCCAATGTAAGTATCTTACCCCCTCTACTCTGACTCACTCCCCTTTTAATTATTCGTTCTGATCCGACCTCTCTCAACAATTGCCGGAGCAACCTAGCCTATACCCCTCAGAGATTCAAAAGTAACCAAATAAAATAAGTGAACCAATCTTAAGCCAACCAAAAAATCATAAATACCCGCAACCAGTTCTCAATCTTTCTTGCCGCACACTTTCAGATACCGAACGCAAAGTCCTTTCGTGCGGCCTTTCCTTCTCTACTTCCCCCTATATTGGAAAAGCCAACCTACTTAAAGATTTCCTCACCTTTCCCCGTTACCTCAGGTGGCACAACTACTGGTCCACTCATCCCGTCACCTCTCAGGCCAGAACCTCTAACACTGAAACTCATTCAGTCTTCACAAATTCCTCCCTCCCTCTAGTAAAAAACCTTTCCCCTTCTCTCTCCAAACCACCCTGGTGAACTGTACTGTACATTTTCTTCCTCTCCAAACAAATTGCTAACCCTGGTTTCTTTGACACGTTCCAATCACACCACAACCTCACCACTACAGAACGAAGAGCTATTTTCAATCTTCGTTCTGATGCAACCATCATTATCCGCCCGGCTGACAAGGGAATCACCACTGTAGTCGTGAATTACTCTGACTACGAATCCAAAGTCCTCAAACAACTTCCCGATCTTACCTTTTACCGTCCCCTCGAGGAAGAACCCACCCAATCCTTCCTTAATAAAATCCGCACCTACCTCCAAGTGCATGGACCCCATGAGGGAATGTCGCGTTCCACTGTCTCTACACTCTATCCTGACAATACCAGAGCCCCAAATTTTACCTACTTCCCAAAATCCATAAACCTGGTAATCCCAGCAGACCCATCTTTTTCAGTATTGTGTCTCACTGAAAAAATCCCCGCCTTCCTTGACCACCATCTCCAACCGTTTGTCCAGGCTATCCCTTTCTACATCAAGGATACCAACCACTTCCTCTCATTACATTCTTTCTCTAATCCTCTCCCACATGACACCATCTTAGTTACAGTCGACGTGACGTCACTGTATGCCAACATTCCCTACACCCATGGCCTCGTTGCCCTTGAACTTTTTCTCGACACACCCATGGTCCTCGTAAACCCAGCACTCTATTTCTGCTTTAGCTAGCCTAGTTTGTCCACACCATGAACAACTTCACCTTTGAGAACCACAATTTCCTGCAAATCAGAGGCACAACCATAGTCACTCGCATGGTCCCTTCCTAAGTGAGCCTTTTCATGGGACGCCTGGAGACCCAATACCTCAACTCCACACCTCTCAAACCTTTCACCTGGCTTCGCTATATCGACGATATTTTCTTGATCTGAACCCACATACAAGAGTTTCTGGCAACATTTCTTCAAAACCTCAACTGCACCTTCCCCGTCAAGTTCACGTTGTCCTTCTCAAGGGAACACGTAACTTTCCTCGATATGGATGTCTGGCTCAAAAACAGTTCATTTGAGACAGGCGTTCACATCAAACCTACCAACAGTATGCAGTATCTTCATTTCAACAGCTCCCATTCATACCGTACCAAACGCTTTGTTCCATACGCTCTTGCTGTCCGGAACTCCCGCATCTGTTCCTCTGGTGACCTGCTCCAAAATTATTTCAGTATCCTCTCCTCAGCTCTCACTGTCCGTGGATATCCCAAACACTTCATCCGTAAACAACTGGACCGTGCCCGTAATGACCCTAACTACAACCGACCTCCCCGCGAAGCTTCCTCCGCTCCTAATCTCCTCACCCAGTACTACTCTAGCCTTCAGGCCCTCCAAAAGCTCCTTAAACTGGCATGCCCCATACTCACTGCGTCACCTGAAACTGAAAGAGTTTTACCGTCGTGCTCCAAAATACTGCAGACCTCCGAATCTGTACACGATTCTCATTAGAACTGAACCAATCCCGTCCCCCCCCCCCCCCCCAAACCTGGCAAAGTGCAATGGACTCCGCTGCAGAACCTGCGGGCCTGAGACAAGATGGCGGAATGGTAGTAGGTGTTTGATTGTGAGCTCCTGTTTAAAGTTTAAGAAAAGAGACATGAAGGGCAGCTACAGTGAAGATTAAGCAACTCTGAAGTATGTAACTGTGTTAAACAGTTGCAACAGTTTTAAGTTTAACATATATTATTTGATGTGAAAGATTAGACAATGGCACCTCCAAAATCAGGGAAATCTCCGAAGGTCAGTAGCCCCTCCATCGCTGGATAGACCAAAGAGGAGTTCGTGAAACAAGTGTGTGCCGAAGTGAAAGCAGCAGTGCCATCCCCTGAAGTGTTACTGGTTGATTCAATTATTGAATCAGTTACAAACGTTGTGGTGCGAAGACTTAAGGGAGACCATAAAATTTAACACGGAAGAAGCAAGTGAACTACGGGCGGAACTTAAAAAGGAAGATGAAGAAATTCAAAAAGTGCGGGCTCAAATTGTTGAATGTGAGCAATATCAAAGAGGACAGAACCTATGAATATTAGGAGTCCAAGGATCTGCGAAGGAAAACACAGCCAGTGTAACAATAAAACTGTGTGAAGAGAAGTTAGGCGTGGAAATTGAGCCAAAAGACATATGCAGAAACCATCGAATTGGTCCTAAATCTCCGGGGAAAACTAAGGCCCTGATAGTGCGTTTCACCAATTACCGCGCAAGGGCAGCGGTATTTTCCAGCAAGAAGAAACTGAAGGGAACGAGCATTACTATCAGAGAAGATTTATGCAATGAAAGACTCAACCTCTTGCGCTCTGCGACTCAAAAGTTCTCTTACAAACAGGTGTGGAGCCAAGACGGAAATGTGGTTGTGTTAGAGAATGGTATGAAAAGCTATCTGTTCACTATGACAGACCTTTCATCACTGTAAAGAGTGTATGGGGGGAATTTATGACTTGCGGTGAAGTGTGGTGTTCTATTCTTATTGTTTTTCTATTATTATTAATATCGTATCGTTTCGTGCTTTTGTGACCTATATAAATATGGATCAAAATATTAAATGTTCTTGAGATATAAACTACAAATTCTACAAACTGGAGTCGCAAACGGTAAATTAAACTTTCGGCAATATTTAGCTGGCTACTACAGAATTTGTTGTTGTGAGTGTATTGGTAGATATAACCAAATACCAAGCATGTATTATTTTAGTGTGAGTGTTAGTGTATTTTCTATAATCTACTTTGTATGTGTGAATGTAGTGTGTTTGGAGAGTTTCGGTGATTTTTTGTCATTTATTATAAT
Source organism: Lepisma saccharinum (assembly GCA_022664845.1). Classification (NCBI taxonomy): domain Eukaryota; kingdom Metazoa; phylum Arthropoda; class Insecta; order Zygentoma; family Lepismatidae; genus Lepisma; species Lepisma saccharinum. The sequence goes on from JAGDQP010009181.1 coordinate 44,456, forward strand.
GGATCAACACAACTCAAGATGTAAAGTAATTAACTCATTGACATCTAGCAGCAAAATGAATAGAGCACGATCTTCGTACACAATATTGGTGTGGCAATCTATAACGAAAAAAAGGTAAGAATATAGATAGATTTTTTTTTTAAATTAATTTTTAGGTTTATAACTGCAGTAAATATTAACACATATGGCAACCCTGTTTAATAGAAGTAACAGCAATACCGCCCTAGCGTCAAGCTGGAAAGAGCTGCTGTATATTCTCAGAAAGAACCCCTTTGTGATAGAGGCTTGTTCAGAGACCTTCACACGGGAAAAGCGTCCCCATAACGGTAGGTTTGAGGAATGTAGGTCAATACTGGTAAACAGTTTTAACAAGCGTGAGTCTAATTTGAATGTAGTTAATTTTAATGCCTAATCGTTGCTCGGCCATTTAGAGGAGGTTTTATCCATATTTAATAACGTTAACGTTCATGTTATCGGAATTTCGGAGACTGGGCGAAATAATTGATTCCATGATCATTGCTGAATATTTCGGAGACTGGGCGAAATAATTGATTCCATCATCATTGCTGAATATACCGGGTTATAATTTATTTAGGGTAGACAGGGAAGGGAAGGGTGCAGGGGGCATTACGCTATACGTCAAGCAGAGACTAAAATGCAAAATAATCTGAGTCTCCCTGTCAATACTCAGGCCGTATAGAGTTCTTGGTAGCTGAGGTATCTGTTAAAAGTAAAACGATAATGGTCGCTGTTGTTACCGTCCACCCGAAATAAAATTTTTAGAGGATCTCGAAGAAGAAATTGCTAAGTATGTCTCAAACTACGACGAAATAATCATAACTGGAGACTTGAATAGAACTCTTGACCCTAAACGCAACATTAAAGCTGGCATAAAGTTGAAGGAAGCTCTTAGTTCGCTTAATTTAAGTATTTTGCCTTCCGAATGCACTTACCATGTGAGCCATCACATTCATTGTTAGACTTGATTATAACAAACACTCCCAATAATATTGAAACACATGGCCAAATTTCAATCAGCGGTATTTCAAACCTTGACTTAATATATGCATCTTTTGAATATAAATTAAAAAACCTTAAATAAGGTTTATAAATAATAAATGACTTTAAATAATAAATAACCTTTAATAATATTGCAATATATAGAGATTTAAAGCGAATTGAATCAGAAATCCTCATTGATGATGCACTGAAAATTTCGTGGCGGCAAATTTAATTTTTAAATTCGTTAGAGGACAGAGTGAGTTTATTGAATGAGTTTATTCTTCAGTTACTCGATAAACATGCCCCTGTGCGTACTAAGCGGATGAAACACAAACCAGCACCATGGCTAACAGATAATATTCATGCACTTAGGTCTCAAAGAGATTCTGCTTATCGCAAGTGGAGAAAAAGTAGAGAAGAAGCCGATTATGATAGGTATCGTGTTCTCAGAACAAAACAAATCAAACTATTCGAAACGCCAAAGTTAGATATACATATACACTTTTCCAGAATCAAACATCCACAAAATCCTTATGGAACAATATAAAGGCTTTAGGAATAGGAAAAGATAAACAACTCCCTCCTGACTTGTGGTCACCAGATAAGCTAAACAAAGAATTCGTTACACATAACTTTGCAATAAATAGTAGGCAAAAGGAGGAAATACTAAAAGAACTAGCTTCAACATCATTTGTAAACGTGCCACATGAAAAATTCTACCTCCAAACGGTGACGTCACAAGAGGTGGCAAGAGGGATTAAGTCCAATACAACTGGAGTTGATAATATATCAATTGCATTAATAAATAAATTAATGGATGTCGTGACAAAAATACGAACAACATTTTCAACTTCTCTCTATACACTGGGACCTATCCGTTACTGTGGAAAAAGTCGCTAGTACACCCTATTCCCAAGAAAAGTAAAATTACAAAACCAGAGAAATATTCTCCCCGCAATATCAAAAGCTCTCGAAAGAATTACCACAAGCAACTTATTACTTATCTTGAAACTAAAAACATTCTAAATAAATTCCAATCCGGCTTCCGGAGAAATCACAGAACTATCACGGCCTTAGCAAAGATTATCGATGACATAAAAGTTTCAAACGACAGTAAGAAAATCACAGTGATGACACTTCAAGACTACAGTAAAGCTTTCAAATCTGTTGATTTAGGTATACTTGTTTGCAAACTGCAGCAGTACAATTTCGCTTCAATCACATGTGAGTGTTTTAAATCATATCTGTACGGTAGAAAGCAGGCGGTTAAGTGACAAATGAAATTTTGAGCTGGACAGATGTAAAGTATGGTGTTTCTCAAGGATCAATTCTAGGTCCTATTTTGTATTGTTTATATGTAAATGACATAAGTTAAATTATATCACAGTGTCAGTTTCATTTATTTGCTGATGAGTTACATATCTATATACAGGGTTATCAAAAAAAGACAGACCAGCTAATACATAAAATGAATAATGATCTAGCAGCAATAGCGAAATGGTCTCTCCAGCATGGCCTACATCTATATCCAGAGAAAACTCAGTCAATCATTATCAACAACACGAAATTATCACACACAGATACACCTAAATTAAAATTAGAACGTAAGTCTCTACCCGTTAGCGAAGATGTTAAGAACTTAGGAGTTAGAATGGACGAGACATTGTCCTGGCGTTCTCACGTTAAAGGTATATGTAAAAAAGTTTACGTCACATTGCACGCCCTGAAACGCATCCACATTTACACACCTGTAAACATTAGAAAATAAATTGTTGAAACCTTAATTTTACCCATTATCGACTGCGGAGACGTTCTTTACAATGACATGTCAGCTGATTTATCAGATCGACTACAGCACGCACAAAATTCTTGCATACGGTACGTTGTCGGTGCCAGGAAATATGACTGTAACACCACACAGACTAAAATTGAACGAACTAGACTTGAAAACAAGAAGAGTGCTTCACATTGTCTATCAAGTTCATAAGGTAGTAATGAAAACTAGTCCTCAATATCTATCAGATCTCTTTCAACACCCCCTGTGATACACACAGAAGCAGACGATTTGATAACCTCTTAGTTATACCGAGTGTATAAGGCAGGTAGCGTCAAGCTATTTGCATACCACATCGCCAAGAGTTTGATATGCAAATTTGTTCATGCATACAATTATGCGTTCCAGTTCATCGCTTTTCCACCTTCAACTTCTATAAATCGTGCTTCTTTCCATTTTCTGACCGTCCTTCTGTCTTCCTGTCCTAACACTTTTACTTCACTCCAATCCACTAAATGTCCCGTGTCTCTTATATGTTTATATATAGCATTTCTGTCCCTCTCCAACCTAATATCAGCTTTATGTTGCTTTATCCGCTCTTTTAACCTCTTTCCCGTTTCGCCTACATAACACATTTCACAATCACTACACTGGATTCTATATATCACTCCCTTTTTCTCCATAATTTCCTTCCCCTCCTCTTCTCTCTTCACTTTTTTCTTCTTCTTCTCTCTTATGACGTCCAGTAGCCTTTTGCTTCCTTTTCTGTAAGTTGAAATACCTCCCATCTTCTTCAACATTCTCTTTATCACTTCTGTATCCTCTCCTATACTCTCTATCCCCCACCATAGTTTCTTCTCTTCTTCTCCATATTCCTTTTGTTCCGCTCTTTCTTCTCCTTGTCTCTCCTTTCCTTCTTAACTTCAACCTACTCTTCTCATATCCATTTCTCCTTAACTGCTCATGAAAAACTGTTATTCCTTCCTCTGCCTTTTCTTTTTCACTGCTGACCTGCCTAATTCTTTCTTCCATGTTTCTTATGAAGTTTCTCTTTGTCGAGTAATCCACATCACTCCTAGCATGGCAATAGTTCCCGGACGCACAACTTTTTTGGTACCATTCCGTGTATATCTTCCCTTCCTTCTTCTCAATCCTCATATCTAAAAACACTATGGTATCATCCTTTTCCACTTCCAACTCCAGTTCTATGCCTTTCTGTCTGTCTTCAATTTCTTTTACAAATTTCTCCTGCTAAAATGAGAAAAGATGACTCAATGTAAAGTTAATCCTCGACTATTTAATATATCATTATAGGGAGACTAGGTTCTGTCGGGTTAGGCTTGATGTAAAAACTTTATTACAGGATCGGACTACAATTCGAAGCAGAGCACAACTTAAAGAACATCAATAACGTTCATAGAAACGCAGTCGAGGTGCAGCTGACTCCACACCAAACAATCCACTACTAGAAACGTACTACAAAATGTTAGCAGATTATGAAATGATGCCTTCTCAACAACATCAAAGGGGAAGATACTTTACAGTACACAATATTCCCAAAACTTAGGAACATTTACACATTGTCCGAAGGACCATAAACAAACGCACAGTTCATCACTAAAGAAAAGGCAAAAAGGTTCCTTCGTTTCCTTTTTTTGTTCTATTTGAATTCCCGCGCGGACGACCATTATAACTTCATTGCATCTCCAACTGCCTTTTCGTACCCTTCCATATCCCCAAACAATCGTCAACATATCTACTAAAGAACACTAACTTGTCACCTCCTTTTAACCGAACCTTCTTTTCCCATTCATTCATAACAATCTCCGCCAGCACTGGGCTCAACTTTGACCCTATGCTCAGTCCCTCCTTAATTCTGACCAACCTATCACCTATGACACAATAACTATTCTTCCATATGGCTCTCAGAGCCTCCTTTATCCCTTCCGCACTCCAGCCATTAATCCTACTATCCTTCATATGTTCTGTTATGACACTCACTATGTTTTCCTTCTTAAGCTCGGGAACATGGCTTTTACATCCACACTGAACATGATCGCATTAGCTCTGATCTCCCTTATTTCCCTTAGTCTTCTTTTTAGTTCCTCGCTATTCTTCACACTAGCACTCTCCTGCTGTCCCCTTATCACCTCTGCCACCTTCTTTATCTTCTCTTCCAGCGGTTCAAACATATTCCCCCTGCAATCCAACACTGGTCTTAATTTTACGTTCTCCTTGTGAATTTTTGGGAAACCTTTCATCACTGGTATCCTACCTTCTTCGTTTATTCCATTTTTGTAACCTTTTGTCAACGAAACTCTCACTTTTTCTTTTATCTCTTCACACATATTTCTGTCTCCTATCACTTCATAGGTTTCATCACAAAGTTCACTCAGTTTTTCTTTGTACCAACTATTCTCCATCACTACAATAGCGCCACCTTTATCTGCTTGTTGAACACACATGTCTTTCCTTCTTCTCATGTTTTCCAACACACCGTATTCTTTCTTTGAAAGGTTCCCCCCTCCCTTCCTTATGTTCTTTTCCACTATCACCTTAGCCCTTCTTCTTATCCTGTCCCTTATCTCTTTATCCTGTACCTGAACTATGGCTTGTTCCACAGAATATATGACTTCCTCAGCATCCACTCTTTGATCCAAGATGGCGACTTTTTCAAAATGTTGTGATAATTTCCTAAACTACTCGTGATAATACCACGTTTGTGCCAAATTCCGTATCTCTAGCTCAAACGGTGTGGAAAACGAATTTTTTTAGTCCGCTATTTTGGATCCAAGATGGCATATTTTTGGACATTTTGTAATATTTTCGTAACCTACTAGTGATGATGTACTATCGTACTAAATTGGGTGTTTCTAGCTCCAGCCGTTTAGGCTATGCACTCTATACAATAGGTTTGGCAGCCATTTTTGATCCAAATGGCTACTTTTTCAAAATGTCTAATTTTTTTCCTTACCTACTCTTGGTCACACACCATAACAAATTTGGTTTCTAGCTCCAGTAGTTTGGCCTGGGAATTTAAAATCAATAAGTCAATTAGTCAGTCAATCAGTGACCATGGAGTTTTATATACCGTAATATGGAGGACATTTGTATAAATTTATAAAATAGGGTGTATGTTTTATGAAATAGATGGTAACACTGACACTTGGAGACGGGAACTCTCATAGAATTTTTGTTCTGTGTCGAATAATGTGTGTGTCGATTTTGGTGCTGATACGCCTAAATTGAAGCAATTAAAAGAAAATTGCAACAATGAAAGCTGAAGCGCAATACCAGATCCGGAATACTAGTACGACCTGGCCCAGTATCTAAGGAACACGTGGGCAAAAATTTGATGCAAATTAAGGGACGCATGTAGATTTGCATTACTAACATACATACAGACAGACACAGACGAATTTTCTAGTTTCTTTATAAAGATGTACGTCATCGCTGCGGGCCTGGGTCTACGGACCGGGGCGGGCTGGTAAGTTACATGTGGACTGCGGGCTAAACCTTAAACAGTCCGACGGGGCGTCAGGTGCGGGCCTATACCTCGTGTAGACCGGCGGACTGCGGGGCCCGAACCCCTTGCGGGCAAAAGCTCGAGCACATCAACGGCTCGGGGCGTCAGGTTGCAGGGCCATACCTCGTGTGGGCCGAAACCCCGTACGGGTCGCGAGTTTTTATATTACACGAGACTTGTGAAGCGGGATGTCAGATTCGCTTTGTGATTGGTTCTTTAGAGTGTACAGTGCTCTGAAGATTTTACGCGGTTAAGTAGTTTGTTTGTATTGTTTCAGAACATCTTGTAACGGCTTTTCCCTAATCTTTGAATACATATAAGAAGCGTTGTAATTTACTAAGAAAATATTATGTTTGTATTATCTCACTTTTGTCTATGTACTTAAAGTTCGTAATAAAGCAACATTATTACATACTATTTGATAGAATTAAAATTCCGTTAAATTTAGTGGAGACCTTGAGGCAATAAGTAGATGCCATAGTCCTGTCATCTAGCGATCATAATAGCGTTAAAATCTTGTTTCATTTTCTTTCGCTTATATAAGTTCGTCATGCGATAAAGGAGCATGGATTGCTCTGCACACACACACATCCCATCGCGCACCCTATCCCCCCACAGAGTGCTTGCTAGCGTACCTTTCTTTTGCTACGGTCATTTAATTATAGGTGGGTTAATTGTGAGCAATTTTGTGTGACTGTTGGCAGAATCAGACCCTGAAACTCCAAACTTACACAGCCACAATTATAGCATAGAGTCTTGATAATGCCTTTGAGCAAGTCTCAGCAGTACGACCACTAATTCAGTGACGGCATTTATCTCCCATTGCTTCTTAGATTGGTGCTCTATGAGGTCAAGTATATAACCAGTATATTTTACCTTATTGAAGGAAGTGTACTCAAAGTGGTAAAGAAAGCGGCTCCAAAACAAGTGTACATCACAGATCGTCGCTTGCAAGGCTAGATTTGTAAACTATATTTTATAAAGTTTAGAGAATGGATTCACGTCCTTATAACATTAAAAAACTGTAAAAGGGCTGTTTGTAAAAAGACTATCAACCAGAGAATGTAATATCTGATTTTGTTTTAAATGTGAATTAAAGCAATAAGTTAAAAAATTCCTTCAATCTTCCTTGCTCTCTCATATGGCTTTTGAAGCAAATTTAAATGTAACGATGTGTGTCTCATAAGTCATATTTATGTTTTCAAGCAGTAAATTAGCCGAAAAAAATATTGTCTTTCAATTTTCATAAAACTGAAGTTCGGTCACATACATATTAGACACCTTTTCTCGAGCGAAACAGTGTGTATTCGATTTATAATGTTAGTAAAGTTCATATTACGAAAGAATGCTCTCGTAATAATAGCACTGTGTTGATATTGCTAAAGTTGAGAATTTCGGAAAAAGAACTGGTGACCACAACTTGCTACCAGGTATGACTCCAGATGGCCGTGGTGCGCCAATTTTGCATACTTTTTAAACCGTGGTCACTAAATATGTAACTTTTCACTATAGTTTTATCTGTAGATGATTTCCCTATGTATGGGAAGAAGCTTTCCTTTAAAATTCAAAACCATTTAAATCTAATCGTTGCTTCATCTTTGTCATGATTGTCAGTAGTAGTGCTAAAAGGCGTAGTGATTCAGATTTATTGCAATGTTGAATAAATAACAATCTAGTTACTTGACTTACCGCATAGAAAAGCGACGGAACTCAATTTGGAATACTACCGAAGTGGGATGCATAAGCATCAACTCTATCATACGTCATATGTTTACTTTCAAATATCGCTACCAATTAAATAGAAAAATATTTTTAAAATAATATTAAAGAAGTTAGAGCTGTGATTCTACTCATAATCGAAAAGGCTCCGGCCCCTTAAAAGCATTTTTAGACACGCATTCATTTTTTTTTTTTTTTGTAAAATAGGCTGGCAACACTGATAACTGCAGTGCTTAGGTTTGGAAAAATCCACAGTACTTGTGTCGAATAATGTTTGTGCCTAGTTACAAAGCAGCTAGATGGAGCTGAATGAAATCAATTTGAATAATTCATAACTTTTAAAAATGTACTGGCAACACTGAAATATTGCACCAATCAAGACTGTTTCGGCTCTGCTTATATACACGCCACTGTTCGCTATTGTATTTTGCCCTTCACCATAGAGAAACGCTTAATTTCTACTTTCAGTTAGTTGCTGTTATGTTTCGTCTTTCCGTGAGAGAAATGCATATTATCAACTATTAGCAAATTCTCATACAGGTATACGGGGGGACAACTTTTCTTTGTTCCTGCATGTACAATTTGATTACTTTTCGAACGACACCTTATGCATGTCTTTACACCTTATATGGTTCATGAGATATATTTTTGGCATGTGCTGGCATCATTGACAACGGGGTTTCTGGGAGCGAGAATATCCGCAGTATGTTCCTATTGAGTTGAACAATGTTTATGCCAAGTTTGGTGCTCCTATGACTAATGTAATGGAAGCTATTTTTAAAAAAGAATAATTGTGTAGAAAATAGGCTGGCAACAGTGGCAAGTGAGTTGCTTGGCAACGTAGGCCCTCTCAGTGTTTTTGCATTGTGTCGAATAATGTTTATGACAAGCTAGGTGTAACTGAATGGAAGCAATTTGAACAGTTGTTTTTAGAAAATAAGCTGGCAATACTAAACCACTGCACCAATCAGGACAGTTCTAAAAGCTCTGAGCTAGATTAGTCAAGGCTTTTCCAATGGCACCTCAAGTATTGAGACACAGACGGACAGAATGAACGGGATTATAAAGTCCCTCTAGCTATAACTTCGCTATCAAAAGACCTAAAAGCAATTTATTTCTATTAAGGATGCAATTTAAAAACATTTTCGAAGTTACTCTGAATCATGTGCGCTGATTCCATAATTTTAAAATATTTTAAGATTATTTTGGAAGAATGGCTCAATATTTTAATTTTTTTTTCTTAATTACGTTCTATTCATATAATGTTCGTATATTTCGAAAATTTTCTTCCAGTATAGTATTCATTTGCCTTATACTATTTTCCCCTGAGTTTCACAGTACGCAAATATTGTATAAGATTTCCTTACAGTGCAATTTATTTTCATTCATGACATGTCTATGGAAATCTATGCTTTATTCTATTCATCATTTTATCAGTCATAAAGCATGTAGAAGCGGTAGTTCCCATCTGGACAATAGATGATACGTGAGATTTCTATATATAAATCATCAGTTGTTGTTTTATTTCTTTGCACTGCTCTGTTTAGTAATTTCTTTAACAATCTGACGTCATTTATCGTTTGCTTTGTAAATCTGCTTTTTCTGATCTTAACGAATGGTTGTCATAGTTATTTTGCTAATGAGAGGACCGCTAACTTAAGATAGAGATGTTTTCCACGGTAAATGTGCATCACAGTACAGCGCGAGGCACCGTAAACTTCAGAGAACCAATCATTGCCTAGAAAATATTCCTTCGTTCACAAATCTACTGTAAAATAAAAACACGCGTGCGGGCCGACGAGCCGAGCAACCCATACCCCGTACGGGCGGGCGGGCCGGACTGGACTGTACCCCGGCCCGTGCAGGACTCTAACTGTATTACTCGACCCACCTTGAAGTTTGTTTTGAGTTTATTCCCCCTACCGCCTTCGGGAGGTACCAACACCGATAGAAAATATAAGAATTAAATCTCCGTCGCAGAAAAACGAGATAGATTAAGACTAATAAAATTTAGAGAGAGAAAGAAAATCATAGTATTAAACACCAAAATACAGGAACCAACACAAGCAGGAATGGATGGAGCAGAAAGAAGAAATAGTGGACACGAAGGAAATCAGCACGCAGACTGAAAAGAAGAAAAGATGGAGTGCCTGGTCCTCAAGACTCATTCCTGGTGAAAAACAAGTAGAAGAAATGGCAAAACTTAGTACAGGAGAGAATGAAAAGTTACATAAAACAAAGGATGAATTGGAAACTAGGATTGATATAGAATGAAACATATATGGAAAAGAAAGTGATGAAGAGGAAGAAGAAGAACAACAACGAAAGCCAGGCGTTTCCGGGGAGATAGACAGAAGAGGAGAATGGACGTACGCAACCGAAGAAAATAGATACAAGCTGGCTATCCTGGAGGACCCACAAATTCTAACTATAGCGTTGAGACATGTGGTAAGGAAACAACATGACAATGGAGAAAAAATAACCTTCCCCGTACCAAATGCAGTGGACAGAATCTCGTTGAGGCGCCAGGGTCTGCCGACCGACCCAAGCGAATTCATGAAGTTAATTAAAGAGGTCTTCGCCAGAAGAGACGAGGTCTTCGAGCTTGAGGAGGTATATCTCGATTTTGTGAGGGCGCATAGCGGGGTGCTAGTGGATCCAAAGGAGCCGTGGCCGCACTACTGTGTGTATACAAAATATCCAACATAAATTCGGCCTGGGCAGTGTTCTGTGTTGCAGATAAACACCCAGGGCTCAAGAATGGTCGGTCTGGAATTAAGGAAATTACTGGAGGAAATGGAAACAGATTTATTATGTATCCAGGAACCATACATCCTAAAAGGTAAGATAATTAACATTCCAACATCGGCACAAATAGCGGTGAATGGAGCTAACCCAAAAGCAGCCATTGTAAATCTGAACCAAGATAATAAACTAATAGAAATATCCCAATTTACAGATGAACACACTGCATGCGCGGAATTACTGACAATCAATAAAATATTCATAATAATAAGTATGTATTGCCAATATAGGTTTGAAATAGATCAATTTGTTGATAAACTTGGAAATATAATTAATGCATACAGAAAAAGGAAAATAATCATAACAGAAATAATAATCAGGATTTAATTAGGACAACAGAAATTTTGGGTGACATATTAAATTCAAAGGAGAAAATTCAGAACAAAATAGTAGAGAAATGACAACGAAGCACAAAATCAAGAAGGCTGTTCAACATCATCGACAATGTTTCAGAACGATGAAGATGGGAAGAATGAAACCCATCTAAAGGAATGGTACAGTTTTTAAGTGGCCATGGGCCGTACAAGCAGGAACTATATGAGTTGGGAATAACGGATACTCCGAACTGTGAGTGTGGACAGCTCTCCACTCCTGAGCATGTGGTCCTTGAGTGCCCCCGCGATCGGACAGACCCAAATGGAAAAGAAAGACAACAAATAATAGACCTAAGAGCCGAACTGAACAACAGACCCTTGAAAGAGTTAATAAAAGATGAACAAGATAGAAACACCCTGGATAGCCCGGCAAGTAGGATCTCATACATCCGCCTACAATAATTTGAAAATAGGAATCAAAACGTGAATAACTAATTTGATGGTTAAAGTGGCGTAGGAAATGTAAAATAGTAACACTTAATGAAAAATACTGTTCTGTGACGTGCGAGAAACGGACGTCGTGACGTTTAGTTAGTGTCATGTGTGTGAAGTAACAAATGAGAATGAATGAGCCTAAAAGGGGGACAAGTGGAAGAAAACAAATGCAGTTTCATACAAACTTCGTGGATTTTCAATCTTATTGACGGTTATGGTCTGCATAAGTACTCCCTGAAGGAAGTGTGAAAGTGCGTGATACGGATGTGGAACTAAGCGGGAAGAAATAAGGTCACCCCCAGAGCGCTGCCAACCACTGGTATGGACAGCACAAACTCTGGATGGAGATCGATCATATGTGTAGTGTTGCGATGCGAGTGTGATGTGAAATAAGGTGATGGTGCGGAGAAGAAAACGAGGAGGAAGACCCTGCTGCCCGGAGGTCCAATTTTTCAGAAGCTGATTCTCCTGAATTTAAGAGTGAATGAGATGGATGAATGTTGTTACTTGTTTTAAATGTTTTTGTATAAAATTAAGGGATTAGAAAGTTAGGATATAGGGAATGGAGGGAACTCAAAAACATGACCTATGTAAATAACAGAATAATCTTTGAACCGACAAGCAACTAAATTTAAACATAGGAGCAGATGAGAAAGGAAAACTAAAACTAAATAACTAAGGGTAAATTAAATCACAAAACAAAATAATTAAATTCAATCAGTCAGTATGAATGGAGGAAGAGTGATAAGCAGAATACAAATAAAAGCCATAATAAATAAACATTTTGCATGAAAATAATAAATAAATTAAACTATCTAAATAAAAGTTAAACAAAACATAACACAAACAAACCACTCATGAATGGAAATGACGCAAGTCTATATGTATTGTTTTATACATACCATGTAAAATAGAGGAAAATAAAAAAATAAAGTAGAGTAAATTCATTCTCCCCCAACGCGGAACTAAGCCCCAGGTTTGTCCACCGGGCACTGGACTAAAAAGAAACATCCCCGATTCCACCCTTCTTTATTTATAAATGCAAAATCAGGTCCTTGTGGCTCCGTGCATCGACGCCGCGTCAGGGGTCGAGACAGGGAGACAAGTGAGGATTTGGTGCAAACATTGCAAAGAGGTGGAGGTGGTATGAGGGTCCCTAAATAAAAAAATAAAAAATATATACCGCCTTCGGGAAGGTGAGAGGAGAAATTGTTTGCCTTTCAAAATTATGGAACGTGTTTAAGCATTTCCTCATATTTACTTTCTTTCCGAAGAAAACGAGGTGGGGAAAACTATGTATTTGAGGAAAATGGAAATTGAACAGTTTCAAGATAACACCGCGAAAGAAGAAATCGTAGGTAAAGCAGAGGCAAAAAGCGGAGAGTTAAGCGACGAAGTTTGTGTGACAGTTGTCGAACAACGCCATTGCTCCCATCAGCGTGTGCTCAAATTCCACCATTGTACAGTGTTTTAGAATCGTTAAAAAACATATTTTTTTTTCACTACTCCAATTCTTGGAATGCTTTCGAATATAGTTTGATTTTTAAGACAATCAAAAATCACAATGGCTATATATAGAATGTTACGTGTAACAACAAGCAGCAAAAATGCTCTGTTAAAACCCAGCTCCCGTAGTCAAGCTGGCAACGTTGCGGATTTCAGATAGCCAGTGGGTAAGTACGCAAGTTCGAACCCCTTGGCCGGCCATCCTGACTGAGGCTTTCAGAGTTTAGCTGTTTCACCATGTAAATGCAGGAATGGTACCTTAAGTTTACTAGTTGCTGGTGACTTTAATATAAATATTCTTGAATTTACCGCTCCTGAAGATTCAGAATTTATAACCCTATTAAAATCGTATGGTTAGTTTTATGTAATCGAACTCAGCCAACAAGAGTAATTGAGAACTCTTTCTCGCTCATAGATTATTTATTCTAACTTCTACAGTTCTAATCATATAGTAGAAACCATTGAAGTTAATCTTAGTGATCATAGGCTACTCATAACCAACATAACTGATGAATGGAAAGTTGTAAATAAATTAAACACGTCTATTCAAAAACCAACTAAATTATCTGTTCCAAAAATCGATTACGATAGGGCAAAATTATTTTTTTCAAATTAAACTTTTCAAGCGAATGAAGTTGATATACAGATGCTTATCAGAATAATGGAAACACCTGTAGTTGGCAACACGTCAGATGTATGGGTTGGCAGTGGTGTCGTGGCGACCGCAGCGCCGGACTGCTGGTGGTGGTGTGTTAGATCGGTCTCCATACTACGTCAGGCGTCGTGGAACAGGAGTGTGCAGTGGCTGCAGCAGACGGAGATAGTGTAAAATGGGAGACCTCTCAGAGTTTCAAAGAGGGCAAATTGTTGGTGCGCGGTTATGTGGAGTGAGTGTGACGGCAGTGGCTAGTGTGTTAGGTGTGTCGCCAGGGACAGTGTCGAAGGTGATGACGGCCTACACAACACACGGGAAAACCACATCGGGGAAGCGGAACAGTGGGCGGAAGAAAAGCATCAGTGACAGGGCACGCCGGGTATTAAAGCGCATTGTCACGCGGAACCGTCGTGCCACTGCGGCGCAAGTGACGGAGGAACTCAATCAGCACCTCCCCCAACCTGTTTCGACAATCACAGTCCGCCGCGAATTACATGACATGAACTTACGGGGTCGTGTTGCACGGGCCAAACCTCTCATCAGGGACCAGAACGCTTTAGCACGCCGCAAATGGTGCCGCGACCATGCAACTTGGACCGTTGACGACTGGAAACGTGTGGTATGGTCGGATGAGTCACCATTCACCCTATTCCAAACCACGGGCCGTGTTTATGTGTGGAGAACGCCCAAAGAAGCGTATGATCTGCAGTGTCTCCGCCCAACTGTGAAACATGGCGGCGGCACGGTGATGCTGTGGGCCGCAATATCATGGTTTTCATTGGGTCCTGTGGTCACACTTCGCGGACGCATCACTGCCAACGATTATGTCGCAATTTTAGGAGACCACTTGCATCCTATGGTCCGGATGTTGTTCCCGGACAATGACGCCATATTCCAGGATGATAATGCACCCATTCACACAGCTGGAGTTGTTGCAGCGTGGTTTGAGGAACATCGGGATGAAGTTCAACACCTCCCCTGGCCCGCCCAATCCCCAGATCTCAACATAATTGAACATCTGTGGTCCATCTTGGAAACACGACTCCGGCGACGATTTCCACCTCCATCCTCTCTCACAGAACTGGCCGATGCCCTGCACGAGGAATGGTGTAATATTCCACTTGCTACCATTCACGACCTCTATGCCTCCATCCCACGTCGCATCAAGGCTGTTCTGAAGGCGAAAGGTGGCCCGACACCATATTAATCTGGTAAGTTGCACTTTCGTTCAGGTGTTTCCATTATTCTGATAAGCATCTGTAGATCGATACTATGACGAACTCATAGCTTACATAAACTCTGGTATAGAATATGCAGCTTTGATTATAGAAGAAAAAAAGGTTGTCTTCAAAATGTTATATACCTATTGCTCCATGGATTATATCATCCCTTCTTAGGTTCATATAACGGAGGGAGAGACTGTTTACTAAATTAAAAAAATACCCCAATAATCTAAATTTAAGAGAGGAATATATATTTTATAGGGACAAAGTTACAGCTGAAGAAAGGAAACATAAATCACTTTTCTATGAAAATAAATTAAAGAATAGCCTTAATGACCCTTCTAAATTCTGGAAAACTGTTAATAGTATACTAAAAAATAAATTCGATTCTGAAGAAACGGGCCATTTAAAAATCAAAGAGAACGGCAATATAAATCTTCCCGAATTAATTCCAGTTTTTTTTTTTTTTTTTCTTCAAATATTGTAATGTTAATTTCCTTAAGGATCTTTTATGAGGTTTGTTTATAAAGAAAACAAGTTTTTCTATCTGCGGATCACACTTTTATTGCTCCGCCTATCAATATAAATTTGTGATTATGCTTCGCGCAGAGACCATACCGTCTCAGACAGAATACTTCCAGTGCTGATCAAATTTGAAATTACAATGATAGTCACCAGTAGAATAGATTAAGTAAAAAAAGGCTTGAAAGAAACTAAGCGGCAAATGTGCCTAAGTTTGACTTACGCGAATGATGCCATCCTAGATGCAGTGTCACTCTGTCTCGCTC
>JAGDQP010009182.1:0-41211 GCA_022664845.1 Lepisma saccharinum
CCGGGAGCTTGGTTGGGAGGTTCTTATGCATCCACCTTATAGTCCGGACCTGGCACCGAGTGATTACCATCTGTTCCTGTCCATGGCGAACATGTTTGCTGGTGCAAAATTCGCGTCAAGAGAGGCTTGTGAACATCGACTGTCTCATTTTTTTGCCAATAGGGACAAGGGCTTCTATGAGAGAGGCATCATGATATTACCTTCCAAATGGCAACACGTTATCGAACAAAAAGGCGCATATGTGACCTAAATCGGATCATTCTAACTATGGTAAGTCAAGCCTTCAATGTCATGCAAAAATAATGGATTACTTTTTACTACACCAGATATGTAAATGGTTAGTACTTTTATTAACTTCTTTACCGATCATGATCATTTTACTTTTGAGTAAGACCATAGATTTTTCCCATTCACTTCTTATTGGACCTCTTTGTGTACATTTTATTCCAGAAAATCTTGGTATTTAATCTCTTCAACTTTCACTTTTCCATCCACTGGTCCCTATTCCATAACAAGTTTTGTTCATCTCTTTTATTGCGCCTCTCTGTGTGTCCATCCCTTCTCCATTTCGATGTTTTAATGTGAAGAATTATGTCCTGGATTCCAGCGTTGCATTTTATCCATTAATTTATTTTTCTGTCTCTCGGTGTTGTAATATAATTATTTCGTTTCTCTCTCTGTTACTTTCAGTTACTGCCATCAATAAATATATCTACTCTTATATTGCCGTTCAGTAGACTATATTTAGAATACATGACAATCCCAAAATCAAACATAAGTTGAATATTTGAGGAAATAAAGGCCCAAGTGGATATGCAGTGGTGCAGACTCTATCAAACTTAACATGTTCTCTTTCAATGTGCTCAGTCACGATAAAGACTTTATTAAAAATTAATTTTAGTATCCCTCTTCGTAATATAATAAATGAAACCGCTCTTTCTTCGCTGTTTATGTTTTAGGTAACCAATACACAATATTCATTTAAAGGAAGATTACCTAATTGAACTTTAGTTTGAATTTCGTGCGCCGATCACGTTAAAAATTCATTAGAGATTTCTTATTTGTTTTAACAAAGCTGGGGTGATATTAACATGTATTTTGCAATATTCTGTTCCTTTAAAAATACTTGAACATTTCTTATTTTGAGAACATATTCATTATTTTAATCTACTTCATTGTTATCGATACTGTTCTGTTTCTTTCTGGTTTATTGTTCCTTCTGTATGCTGAAGGTAGCGTTATCATATTATTACAATGATAGATAATAGTAATAAATCCGCTGGGGTCTAGTGGTTCTGACTACGAACTTCTAGTCAACACTGGGGAGGTACGCTGGCAATCGTCCTGACTAGTATTTCCTAGTTTTTAAAGATACACCAGGTGAATACCGGGCGGTGCATAGACCATGATCCTGTTCGTTACCTTAGCCTCTTTTAAATGCTGGATTGAGTGGAATTGGGTGCTTAAGGCCCTTTGGCATGTTTTGCTCAGGTCGGGATGCTTTAGGAAAAGGGTGAGGAAGGTATTGCTCAGGACTTTTCGTAAGGCACTATCCCGGCATTCGGCTGGTGAAGCTGAGACAAACACTAGAAAACCCCGGTCAGAATAGTCGGCCGTGGAGTTCGATCCCACGTGCCTACCCATTGTCCGTTTAATGTTGGAAAATAGATGTAATTCATCATAGTTTAGACCATGGATTCCGTCAGTATTTTCAGCTTGGGGATGTGTAAAATCAAAATGGGAGGGGTTGTAATTGGGCTTTCTAAGTTTCTATCGTTTTTGCCCATAAAAAAAATAAAGTTGAGGATGCTCTCCAGAATTTGGGGTCTGGCGGAATCACTGCTTTCGATATTGATGTCACTCGCATAATATAGTTAATAATAATAATAATAATTACACCTTTGTTGCAAAATGTCCAACTTTAATATTAATGTTCATCTTCCTTCTTTATCACGACAAACTTCCGTTCTGTGGGTTGGCAACTATTGTACGTGTTTGATTTCGCTGTTGCCACATGTCGCACTTTTTCGGACTTTGAAATTTTCAGTCGTGCAAATGAGTTTTGGAGAACTGTACATTTTCACACGTAAACACCATACATTTACAATTAAAAACAACCTTACATATTCAGTTAACCTTTGTCAGCGCTCGATGACGCTACCAACAAGGAAGCGTAAAGCTTCGCAGATTTTACTACAGAATTAGTCCGTCCAGTCAAGGATCGTGGGTTCGAATCCCGCCTTGGGCATGTATGTTTGTGAGTGTGTTTAAAAAAGAGACTTTTTACTAAGCTCTCTTACTGTGCATACGTACAAGTTTGGTGCTCTTGGCGAATTGTTATACAAGTACTCTAGTACTTTGCCTATTTTACGAAGCTTATTAACTATATTTGGGTGAGTTAGTTCCAGTTTTTCTTCTCTGTTAGATTTGATATCTTTTGTATTTTTGTCCTTTCGAACTTTGCCATAATGGCCGACTCGCTGTCGGTCGGTGAGCCTCCACCACGTGATGGCGATGTAGACAAGATAGACCTCTTGCATCCATTATTTCACCAAATGAAACTGAATATTTGGAAACCTCAGCTAGTGGAAATCATTCTTCCTCTGCTGTAAATTCTTCTTCTACACCCGACATACGGCCGACTTCCCACCTCCAGTACAAATGTATCACCCTATATTTTACATTTAACTGCTCCCGAAACTATTACTAAGGTACATCCTATGTCTCTGGGTGAATTCTTGTTCAACGCCGCTATTCCCGGCCTTGCAGATGTGAACATTGTTGGTCACACATTGATCAAACTTATCTTTAATACTGGCAACGAGGCTAATGATTTCCTCTTGCATCCAATCCGTCACCAAAATTCGTAGAAAGCCTGTACCATCTAACACAGTAACCCGCCAGATCTTTCACCGGAAGACATTATGCGCGATATTCGGAGTTCTGTGCCTATCTTATATGTCCGTCGTATTTCTCGTACTGATCGTACTACGACTCCTCCTCAACTAGTAGCCACTCCTAGTTCTTACGTTTTCAGGCCAATTTCTTCCTCCAAACTTCAAAAGGTATTTCTTTAACTTATCCTGTTGAAACTTACATCCCTCAACCCAAGCTGTGCAACAATTGTTGGTACTATGGGCATCGTAAGGCTACATGCAGAGGTAAACGTAGATGCCAAAAATGTGGTTCAGATCATGAAACTGCTACTTGTACTTCAGATCCTATTTGCCTTGCTTGTGACGATACTCACAAAATTGGCTACTCAAAGTAAATGTTCATCTTCAACAATTGGGAATTTCTACCTATGCTGCTGTGCATCACACTTCTTACAGTGAAGCTCATCGAGCTATCCAACTATTAACACCGGCAGAACATCAACAATTCGAGAAAGCACGAAAGGCTACACGCACTTCCACTTCTTATCTTGCTTAATTACAGACACCTAAACGTAAGCTTCATCTTCTTCTCGTCCTGTAGTCCAAGATGCTGATATTCAACATTTACCTCTGCTACACCCTGCACGTACACAGCATTCTCGTCCATTTTCTCGCACTGAATCTTCCTCTTCGATATATCATCATCAGGTCTGTCTCCTTCCTTCGCCAGATAGTGGACCTCCTGAACGTAAAATCCCTCGTAGACAACCGACCTTAGTTTCTACTCCATGGTGGGAATCCCCTTTATCCCAGCCACACTCTCCTATCTTCAAAACTTGTCATACTAATGCTGCAGGAGCCGCTACAGCTCTCCAACCTACTTCTCCCACCAGCGCATCTCATCATGACTACTTTTTCAAGTAGTGAACCTACTCCTACTTTTTCAAATCGCCACTTACGTACCCTTAAGGTATATCGCCAACATCTCTATGATAAATTTTTATCCCTCCATCATGTTCCCTCTAATCCCGATGACATGACACATGTTTCAATATCGAACGCTTCTGCGAAATTCACTTAAGGATATCATTACAGAACTTTATGCATTTATCGACAGAAAACCATGGGAAAAGCTCGATACGTAGTCTTACAATGGAATGTCCATAGTTTTCAGAGTAAACTATCCTATTTACGTCTTCTTTGTACTCGATACAAACCTCACATAATCTTATTACAAGAAACCTGATGTCACATGCAAACTTCGTTTTCCTTTCCCGGCTATCGATGGATCTTTCAGAACCGGGATGATCATTATGGTGGCGTAGCTATTGGTATTCAAAACTCACTTTCTTTTCAACTTTCTTCACAACCTGGTTATATGAATTCCCCTTTCCTTCAATCTTTACACATCCAATTATCTGATCTTACAGTCCGCACGGCATACACTCCTACGCAAGCGAAAGTTCCTTTCACGTTCTGGCAAGAACTATTTTCTTCCTGTACTACCCCCACCCTTATCGGAGGTGATTTTGACAGCTCTCATACTTTATGGGGTTACTCCCATAATGATACCCGTGGTAACCAACTTGTAGGCGCCCTGCAAACCTCCTCCTATCTTCTTCTTAATGATGGCTCCCCCACCCGGCTTGCCACAAATCCGTGTACCATTAGTTCCTCTGATTTAACTTTCATCTCCAAATGTCGATATGCTTTCACTAACTGGTATGTCCTTCCTCCAATTTTCGGCAGTGATCACTCCCCATTGATAATAACACTTAATATATCTATTCCCGAACCTTCCTCTGATACTGTCCAACCACCGCGGATTTTCTTCCCTCGTAATTATCACATTTCTCCTTATCAAAATTACATAAATACACGTCTTCCTCCAACTCTACAGATCTATCCCTCTTAATGACCACAATCAAAACCGCCTTTAGGCTGTAGGAGGCAGTCGTATTGCATGTCCCCCTTTGCCTCGCCCACATGTGAAAAGACTACCCAAACCCCCATTGTGGGATCAGTCTTGTCAGCAGTATGCAAACCGCTATAGCAAACTTACTATCAATATCGGAAGCACCTTACTTTCACAAATTATTTAGAATTAAAAAAACTCCAGACACAAAATCGTCGCTGGTATCGAGACAAGAGGCGTCAATGTTGGTCAGATTATGTAAGTTCATTTACATACTCCAACTAACATGACACCCATATGAAAATTTGCCAAACGTATTATTAACCCCTCTGCCTCCTGTTGTACCTCAGCTGTTACTGATCTTAACGCTGACTGGGTCCTACAATTTCACACTACCCTAACGCCTTCTACAGCTTGCTCTCACTATTCAACCACCCTTTTCAATATTAATTTTCTTTCTGATTCTCATTTTTCTTTCCCCTTTACTCTTCATGAACAACACCTTGCTCTTAATCATAGATCTTCCACCAGTCCAGGACCTGATGGTATCATTTATCAACATTTACAACACTTACCGGATAAAGGGAAAAGTTTTCTCTTAATGATTTATAATCACATACTTATAAAGGTCATATTCCTCCAGTGTGAAAAGAATATCTTGTTATTCCAGTACTCAAACCAAAGAACCCTCCAGGTATCAGTTCTAGCTGTCGCCCTATTGTATTGGCATCGTGCATACTTAAACTTTTTGAACGGTTACTTCTACGCAGCTTCCTTTGGTGAATCGAGCATCGTCGTATCTTCCCTCCCTTTCAAACAGCCTTTTTCGTAAAGCGAAATCTACCCTTGATGGTCTTAGTATCTTTTTAATCGATATTTGGAATGCTATCCTTCAACGCAAATATACTTTTGCAGTTTCTGCTGACATTTCTAAAGCATATGATAGTCTATCCTTACAATTTCTTCTTAATGAAATGCGTGAGCTAGGACTTCCAACCTCACTTATTTTACTGGTACATAATACGCTTATTAATCGTAAATTGGCGATCACACTAAATAACCGAACCTCTCCTTATCATCTCACATCTTTCTTTTTAACCATGCACTTCGTTCCTTATACTACAAACTTGTTCCACATATGCGTCTCCTTATTTTCGCTGATGATATTATTTTTTATTGTGTCACTGATGATCCATCCAATTCACACCACCAGTTACAAACAGCCCTTTGCATTCTTGAAACTTGGGGATATGACTCCGGTTTGTTTTTGAATCCACTCAAAACCCATAGTATAACTTTTGGAGAAAAAACGACACTTACCTACTCTCCCCCTCAAATATCTTCAACATGATATTACCCCTGTGCAACATCTTAAATACCTAGGTATCCATTTGGATAACCGCCTTACATGATACCATCAGCTTGACGCCTTTACTTTGTTTCATAACTCGTTCCAACATTTCTTAAAGTATATTTACGACAAAAATTGGGATATGACTGCCTCCAACTTGCGTCTTCTTTACATTCAATTGTACCAAACTAAATTTTTATACGGTTCTTCCATCTTACCTTATCAAGCCCCACAAATCACGAAAAAATTAGAATTCCTCCAATATCGAACATTATGTAAAACGTTCCGACTGCTCCATATTTCCCCCTAACTTGCTGTGTTTACTGAACTTAACATCTTACCTTTCTCCTCTGCAAATTATAAAACCAGCCTCTTTTTTCTCATTAAAACCTATCGGTGGTCTAAATAATCCCATTCTTCCGAAACTCAAATACTTATCTGAATTATCACGCCATCGCCATAATATTCGCTATGTCCCTCATTTACCTTGTTTACTGATGAGTTTTCAAACAATAACTCGCCTTTCTCCCAACATCCATCATTTTCCCACACTTCCGATATACTTACTTCCTTATCAGGCTATAATTTTCCAACCTTCCATTCACTGGCCCCCGTTCCGTCAAAATTATCCGCTCTGCTATTCCATCCATCAGTAAATATTTGTTTTTGGACTTTATAAACACCCATTTTCCTACTACTTTGCAGGTGCATACGGACGCCTCTAAATATCCAGCTGGTTACGCTGGAGCCGCCGTTTACGTTCCTGACCATAACTACCGTCAGATATACTCTTTACCGGTACGTTCTACTGTTTTTAATGGCGAGAGTTGTGCTATAACACAAGCTATTCTTAATGTACTTAACCACACTATTTCTTACGCCTGTATCATAACTGATAGCGCAAGCGTTCTTCAAGCACTTCCCTCTGATCCTTGGCGACATAACCCGGATTGGTTTATTCTTAATATTAAACAACTTTTATACAAAGCAAGAACCTTGAACTATGAATGCCATCTCATCTTTACTGTAGCCCACCACGGTATTCCGGGAATTGAAGTTGCAAATGATCTTGCGCAACAACAAGCCTATTTACATATTCCATTACCTGTTTGAAGTCATTTCTCGTCTCTTAAAACTATTCTGCTTCAACATCACAAAAATAAATGGTCTACATATATTAAATCTACATAAACATTCTATGCTAGTATCCAACCTACGTATCAGGCTCCCGATTATTGGAGTTCTTGGCCCCTTACCCGTACTGAGACCGTCTGGTTTCTTCGCACCCGCCTCAATAACTTACTTACCCCTAAACGTAAATTCCACTATCGCCTCCAACCTTCTTCTTGTGTTTGTGAAGATCCGTCTGGGAATGCTGAATACATTATTTGGCAATATCCTCGTTATTCCCACAGTAGCACATCTCTTTTCCAGACATCAAATAGTATCTATGTTTACGGCCCATTTAATCTAGCACAAATAGCCACTTCCAATCATTGGCATCTCTGGCGGATATATTTACAATTCTTACGTTTCAACCGTGCTGTTACAAACTTACAGATTACTTCTTCTTAAACTCTATGAATAACCACTTACGTTCTCTACTTGTACATCGTCACATAAATCTTTCTTTCCCTATTCTTTACCTGATTCCTAGTTCACATCTGACTACTTATTTATAACTCCCCGTCCAAAAAAAAAACAAAAAAAAAAAAAAACCAGTATCCGCCACAATCCTTGTACAGTTCGTGTGCTTGCCTACCTATCACCCTTAATTGTTGCACAGCTAAACATGCCTTACTCCGAACATTACAATTGTCTACACTGGGTACAAGGGTATCAAACCACACTCCTTATCTCATTCAGGTTCTCTTCACTTCCCCCATGTTTTCTTCCCCTTTTCCCATACCTCACCATTAGCTGTTTTCTTCTTCTTCTTATCTTTCTCTCTTTCCCAATATACATTTTTCTGCTGACCTGTATATCGTCATTAACTATAAAATTAACTATACATTTCCCCCTGATTACCATTACTTTTTCAACTTCTCCATTACATTCTTAATTTAATTACATATCTACTAACCTACTATCTTTTTACTCTCACTCACCATCATGTTAACAGTGCTTCGATTTTTTTTTCTACCATCTCTACGCCATTTTCTATACACCACTGTCGCTATTTATTTATTTTTACTGAATCCACATATATTGTTCTACAAATCACATTGTAAGAGTCTAATAGTTCTAAAACTAAAGCCCGTAGCGTGCCATTGAGGTGCGCGTATTGAAAGGATAAGGACTACAGAATTCCCTAGGGCCGATATTTAGGTAAGTTTGATTTGTTATACTGGCTCTCCGTGCGTAATACCATTTCTTTATTTGGTGTAAAATGTGTACGCTATCGTAGGTTTCTCTAATTCACCTTGTACTGTCTTCTTCTCTTCCTTGCGTTTAAAGTTTTGACGAAGATTGATTTGAGGTTGAATTGAAACTTGGTGCCATAAAAACAACTGCACAAGCATTCAGTAGGTTGTATCCACTTTTGCTTTGCGCAGTATCAGTTTACAAATGGGGATGAATAGTTAGTGTAACATGAGATTACAAGTATTGACTAGGTACAGTCACGGAAAAATGTTTTCCGGGAACATAACATTTAGTTTTTATTTTACTTATATTTATGGACTAGATAGGCACCTGTGGCTTCAGCCTGGTACTTACAGTCCCTTAGATATGTTACAGTTTAGGCATAGCTGCGTCTGGCCCATAAATATATCAGCTTATCCCATAAGTAATGTCATATTTTTGCACCATGAGGAAAGGAACGATAACTTACGTGGAACACTACCGTTAGTCAGGAAAATTGTCTGCATCGGACTTCATAACACTGCCACCTATGAACAAGTTGTTAAATTCCCCGCTGAAAGAAGTCACCGGTTTTGAAGACAAAGAACTGAGTCACTGTTCGTTGCATGTCATCCTCATTTTGCAGTGTTTTCCCGGAAAGGTGGTTTTTGCAGACTGTGAAAAAAGCCTGTTGTTGGTGCAAGATCTGGTGAAAATGCCGGGTGGGAGAGTTCCTCCTAGCCACATTCCTCGATCTTAGCACAGATCCTTCTTGCCATGTGTGGGGGCGTGTTATCACCGTGGATGAACACACCCTTGCGATTAACCAGAGCAGGACGTTTGTCCAACAATGCAGTCCGTAGGCGTTCAAGCTGCTGACAATAAACATCTGCATTCATGGTCTGGTTACGTGGTAAGAGCTGAAAATGGATTATCCCACCAAACACTCAACATCACTTTGCAGGGGTAGAGATCCTGTTTTGGCACAGTTCCTGCCCCCCCTTCCTCCTCCCTAGGTATCTACTGCCGTTTGCGTGTAATGTTATGGTAGAGGACCCACTTTTCATCCCCTGACACCATTCTGTTCAGAAATGGCTCACGTCTGTGACGGATAAGCAGGGTCAACTCGCTGCTGCTTCTGTTGAGGTGTTAATGCATTGGGTACCCATTTCCCGAGTTTCGACACGTACTGTCGAATGGATGACATGGAGTTCACTGGCCAGATCTTCAACAGTTTGCAATGGATTTACCTCCACCGCTGCTCGCAGGGCATCGTTGTCCAGTTGCACAGGTCTCCCTTCTCGTTGCTTATCGGTGAGGGTGGTGTCCCCAGACCGAAACCTCTGGCACTTTCGCACATTCACAGCACCCTGACCATATACGGCATTAATATTTCGTGACGCTGCGCTGGCTGGATGTCCCTGGTGAAATTCATACAGAACGACATGCCCTATGTGGTCCTCCGACAGTGACATAATCAAACACAAGCCACACTTCCAAAATGTGAAGTAGGACGTTCTCCTTCTACACACTGCTGCACAATTTAGTGCCCTATACGACTCAGCTATAGGACGTGCCGTCTACTTCACTATTCGATCGTCAAGTGGTATCATTGTAGCTGTCATCGCACATACGACATTGCTTATTGGATAACACGATAAGTTAAAAAAAAAAGTAGCAATTACTAATTGCTGTGTTTCCGCAATGACTGTACGTGCCATTCTTGATTGAACTTAATTTCCGAACCGTGAATTAAGCACCATTATATTTAGAAATGAAAAAGAAAAGTGCAGTCATTACTCGAGCTTATACAATACTGACTGTTATTTTTTATTTTAGTGTACGATTTTGTATACGCCATTCAGAACTGAAACTCGTTAACGTTATACAAGCTGAATTCAGTATTTATCAACTGTCCTTACTGTTCGGAGTTTTCTAAGAGTAAAAACACAGCATAGCTCGTAAGTTGAGTAGATTTCATCTACGTATATCAAAGACTTACCTTCCTTCACTACAATGCACTAGTAAAAGATATATTGCACTTTGTGGTCACATATACAAAGACGTGGCACTGGATATTATCCTTTTAAAGACTAATCGAATTTTCTTTCATACATGATACTATCTTGAGATTGGTTTTAATATTAGTCTTCAAACCGTTTTCCAGCCTTTCCTAACCGATTTTCCAGTATTTTACATAACCTTTATATTGCTTCTAATCGAGTTATATAGCCGTTTCCCGTACAGTAACTCCCAAAATAGTTTTAAATTACATGCAGTTTCTATAAGTAAAGTTCGTATAAGGTTCTTTGAACTTCGTAATTGTAATGATACATCAGTGTTTTAATTTGTCTGTGTACACGAGTTAGAAACGTTTCCTAGCGCAGTGAACATTTCCGGAATTGTCGATTTACTCAGAAGAGCTGTAGTGTATTACTCACTGATACTAGAAATATATTTATGAATAAGAGGTCTTTCTAAACAAAGCATCCCGGCCCTACAATCTCTTAAGTTATTAAGTGGGACGTACACAAAATAATGGAGAAATTCGTACACAGAGGACAATGAAGAGAGGACGTACACTGTACCTTATTTTTAATTTCTTGCGTAAGAAGAACCTTCATTGGACGTCAGTTGTATGATTAGAAGAAAAATATTAGAGTTTCGTACTATTCAATCCATCGTTACCTGGCAGTGAATTTATATCCATTATATACCTTCACCTTTGCATTTTATTTTTTTTCCATCAGTGACGTTTTTCTCAGCATTGTTTCTTCGGATGTATACGAGCGTGTCCCGTACAGGACCTCGTATTTTATCAGCTAAAAACTTCTGAAGTATTCATTTTAGGCAGTTGTCCCTTTGATGCATGGTCTGATCTTTATCATAGTTTTACTCAGTGTTCGATTTGTTATAAATTATAAAGGGAAGGAATCCTAAAACTAGTGGTTTCTGCTAAGTTCAACCTACTACCGGTTTAGATAGAAATACAAAGATTTTATCCCTGGTTGGGATGATATTCGAAATCAACAGCCAGGGATGAAATTCTCACGCACCAGGGAAAGTCTCCGGCATCCCCCGCGGCAAGTCGAGCACTGGTTTTACTAATCTTTTTTCGTCAATCGCTTTGTAGCACACGATACAGACAACAGGTATTTTCAATAATTAACATATAAAAATTATGTTCCATTTATATAATTCACCTCTTACCACCTTCACAGAGCTTTCCTTATGGATGCCAATAAATGTTTTGTTCGTTTAACTTATATTGCTTTAGTTTAATAGCATTTTCGAAAATGTTAACCAGTGGCAGCCAAAATTTATGGTGTAGTTTTCTTGAACGTGAAGTTTATAGTGCAGGAATAAATTTCCTACACGATACACCAGTACGTGGAAGTGCTTTATACTGAGAGGTCAACGCAGGAGAGACATTCATTTTTGTGTTTTTTTCTTCTTCAAAGGACTAGAAGTTAAACAATATTTCTTCCCGTAGGTTTTGAAACCGTCACGTCTGATGAGTCTTCTTCAACGTAATTTTCTCACCAGGAGCAGGATAAATATTAGCCCCGTCAGTGAATTTTTGGTAATTATATTTACTATCCACAGGAAAAGATTGGCTTATAACATTGCTTTGTTCCCTTTTTTTCTTTCTTCGTCCCAGTTACCCATTTAATAACTTCGCTTCGATTTAAGTTAAACTTAGTACACATAGAACATTTCCTTAGTTCCGTAGCTTACGTATTTTAAGGTGGATTCAAGGATGTAGAACCATGGAACCGGATTGAATCATAATGTTGGCATTAAGCTTCAGTTGTACACAATGTTGAGTGAAGATAATGATTACCCAACGTGGTGCAATTATAGATCAATGAAATCACGCATAAAAGGTGCGAGAAAATTACGAAAATAAAATGGCACTTCCAATTATCAACATTTTGAAGTATATAATTCGTAGGCAAGGTGATTGCAATGAAAGCTTTTCTCCCTCTTCCAGTAGAAAGCGAATGGGTCATGGAAAAAAAAAAAAAGATAGACACACCTAATACAAAACAAACTCAGTCGATGAATTAAGCTAATTTACAATGACGATTATTGGGTTTGTATGGTTCTCAGAATTGTCAGTTAATGCGTCAATTAGGATTGTCAGAAACTTTGATTCTACAGAGATCCGTCATGAAATAGTGGTGTAGTGATGTAATAATTCTTGAAATTTGTGAAAATATGACAGAATTTCTTGCTTTCGAAAACAGTGAATTAGTAATATTAATATTACGGCTGTGTCTGGCTTTTCGCAATTTGGTATGAAAAAGTTATCCAGATACCTAGAAGAAATAATCTATCTAGAAGCACTAGTTTACACATGGCATAATCGAAACAAAATAGTTCGTTATACCAATTAAAAATAGCTGTGTCATTGTGATTACTGAATAGATTATTTTAATACAGTAACTGTGGTCGTTATTCATTCTCGAGTGGGATCTATTAAAAAACTATACGGTCATTTTTAATAACATGTTTGTCCATTATTTATTTTAACCCTAAACACAAGGCTTTCTGTCTTTCATGAAATATGTTTTGGGTCCTTCCACATCAGTTCAACCAAGGCTTTTAAACGAGTGTCTCCGATTTGGATGAAATGTGGTAGTGTTAAAGAACTTTTCTGTGCTGATTTCAAGTCTGTAAATTTTGTTGCAATTGCACCAGCGGTTCCAAAGCTATTGCATTTAAAAAACGAAATAAAAATCCGTTGTTATGGTAGCGACATGCAATTTTTACATTGTTTTAAAAACTAGAAACGTCATATCTCGGTTCCTTTTGTATTCAGATTGTCTTGAAATAGTCAACCAAGAACAATATATAAAGTTATGGCTTAGCTGTTAGAAAATTTACAAAAGTAAAATATTGCAAAAAAATACGTAACCGCCATTTTGTAAATTTCAAATCTTGATAACTCAAAATTCCCATCATGGATTGCAATTAAACTTTTTTTTTTATTTTTTACATTTAATTTAATATGTAAAAAAAAAATTGAGATGGGCCATCAAAGCACTTCATTTTTCAGGTTTCTCGGTATATTAAGTTGGAATGGTTCTGTGCTTAAATGATGGAAGGTGTTTCATGCAGTTTTGGAAAATTAACAGATATTATGAAAAACTTATTAAAATAACCTAACTGGCAAGAAATTTAGGAAAATTTTTCAAAAACTCAAAATGTTCAAATTTTTCAAAAAGAAAAAAATGCCGGATTTCAGGAAGATTTTTTGGAAACCCAAAAAATTCCGTATTTTTAAAATTCTCAAATTTTCGAAAAATAAAAATTGGGATTTCCCGTGAAATGTTTGAAAACAGAAGAAGCACGGTGGAGGCTAGATGGGGCTTGCACCTGATTACTTAAGTTCAAATTATATTATAATAGTTCAATTTTCTATTTGAATAGGTCTACCCTAGCCTAATCCTACCTAACCTACCCGTAGATAACAAACCATCCCTTACCCATCCCAACTGGATCAAATAGAAAATAACATACCTAGGTACAATTTGGACCTAAATAGTCAGGGGCAAGCCCCTCCTAGCCCCCATCGTCCTTGTGTTTTCAAACAGGGGGTGGTCGGGGGAGGGGGTTGAAATTTTGAAAATATATATATCTATATACTATATAGCCCCATGGACGACTGACTCATCCATATAAATTCACAGGCCAAACTACTGGAGCTACAAACACCAAATTTGGTATGAAAGTGTAGGACCATGAGTAGGTAAAGGGAAAAATCCGACATTTTGGAAAAGTCGCCATCTTGGATCCAAAATGGCCGCCAAACCCATTGTATAGAATAGAGAGGCTAAACGGCTGGGGCTATTGAAATGAAATTTGGTATGGATGAACATTGACGCCAGTAGGTTAAGAAAATAATGGAAAATTTTTTAAAAGTCACCATCTTGTATCCAAAATGGCCGCCAAACCCAATGTTGTATAGAATAGGGAGACTAAACGGCTGGGGCTATTGAATTGAAATTTGGTATCAAGGTACATTATCGCCAGCAGGTTAAGAAAATATTTTCAAATTTTCTAAAAGTGGCCACCTTGGATTCAAAATGGCCGCCAAATCCATTGTTGTATAGAGGAGGAGGCTAAACGGCTGGGGCTATTGAAATGAAATTTGGTATAAGGGTACACTATCGATTGTAGGTTAATATAATATTTGATAGTTTACCTAAAGACGCCATCTTGGATTCAAAATGGCGGACTTAAAATTTCATTTTCCACAACCTTTGTGGTAGCAGCACGAAATCTAGCAAAAAGGTGTATCATAATTAGTAGTTTAGAAAAATGAAACAAATGTTTTGGGAAAGTTGGCAACTTTGATTCAAAATGGCCGCCCAAAAATCATTTTTGACACCGTTTGAGCTAAAGAAATGAAATTTTAATTTTAGTTGCGTCTTTACGTGTAAGTCACGACAATATAATAAAACATTAAAAAAGTCGCCATCTTTAATACAAAATGGCCGTTCGAAAACACATTTTCTAAATCACTAAGTCTAGACAAACGAAACTTTGTATGAAGGTGTACCATGATGGGTAGGTCACAAAAATAGTGAAAAAAAAAAAAAAAAATGGGGGCGCAGCCCCCCCCCCGGCGGGTGGTATATTTGTATCATGGAGTCTATCAGAGTCTCTGTTTACGATAAAGGGGGACGCAGCCCCCCCCCCCCCAAAGCCCCATGTTCGGAGCACAGCTCCGACGGGGTTCTGGGGGCAGCGCCCCCAGCGAAGCAAAGCGAGTCCATATTCTATATAGCCGCATGGTCACTGACACTCACTCACTCACTCACTCACTCACTGACTGACTCATCATCATAATTCACAGGCCAAACTACTGGAGCTAGAAACACCAAAGTTGGTATGAAGGTGTAGGACCATGAGTAGGTAAAGGGAAAAATCCAACATTTTGTAAAAGTTGCCATCTTGGATCCAAAATAGCCGTAAAACTCATTGTTGTATAGAATAGAGAGCTTGAACTACTGGGGATATTGAAATGGTATTTGGTATAAAGGTACATTATAACTTCTTGGTTAATATAATATTGCACAGTTTACCTAAAGACGCCATCTTGGATCCGAAATGGAGGACTTAAAATTTCATTTTCCACAGCCTTTGAAGTAGAAGCACGAAATTTAGCATACAGGTGTATCATAATTAGTTATTTAGAAAAATAATAAAATGTTTTTGGAAAGTCGCCATCTTTGATTCAAAATGGCCACCCAAATATCATTTTTGACACCGTTTGAGCTAAAGAAATGAAATTTTATTTTTAGTTGTGTCTTTACGTGTAAGGCACGACAATATAATAAAACATTAAAAAAGTTGCCATCTTTAATGCAAAATGGCCATCCTAAAACACATTTTCTAAATCACTAAGTCTAGACAAACGAAACTTTGTATGAAGGTGTACCATGATGGGTAGGTCACAAAAATAGTGAAACACCCCCACATGGGGGCGCAGCGTACCCCCTGGTGGGTGGTATATTTGTAGCATGGAGTCTGCCAGAGAGTCTCTGTTTACAATAAAGGGTGGCGCAGCCCCCCAAACCCCCATGTTGGGAGCGCAGCTCCGACGGGGATCTGGGGGCAGCGCCCCCACCGAAGCAAAGCGAGTCTATATACTATATAGCCCTATGGTCGCTCACTCACTCACTGATCATCAAAATTCCCAGGCCAAACTACTGGAGCTAAAACACCAAATTTGTTATGAAGGTGTAGGACCATGAGTAGGTAAAGGAAAAAATCCGACATTTTGAAAAAGTCGCCATCTTGGATCCAAAATGGCCGCTAAACTCATTGTTGTATAGAATCGGGAGCTTAAACGGCTGGGGCTGTTGAAATTCAATTTGGTATGGGGGTACACTATCGTTAGTAGGTAAGGAAAATATTTTCAAATTTTGAAAAAGTCGCCATCTTGGATTTGAAATGGCCGTCAAACCCATTGTTGTATAGAATACACAGCTTAAACTACTAGGGCTATTGAAATGAAATTTTGTACGAAAGTACAACATCACTAGTAGGTTTCGAAAATGTTACACAATGTATACAAAAGCACCATCTTGGATCCTAACTGGTGGACCCTAAAAATCCATTTTTCACACCGTTTGGGCTAGAGATACGAAATTTGGCATAAAGATGCATTATGTTGATAGTTTAGAAAACTATTACAAAATTTTGGGAAAGTCGCAATATTGGAACCAAAATGGCCGCCGAAAATCCATTTTGTACACCGTTTGAGCTAGATAAATGAAATTTTATTTGAAGGTGTACCTTCACGAGTAAGTCACGACAGTATGATAAAACGTTGAAGAAGTCGCCATCTTTAATACAAAATGGCCGCCCAAAAACCCATTTTCTAACCCACTAAGGCTAGACAAATGAAATTTGGTGTAAACGTGTACGATGACGAGTAGGTCACAAGAAAATGGTGTAAAACCCCAAATGGAGGCGAAGCCCCCCCACTGTGCGTGCTATATTTGTATTATGGAGGCGCAGTCTGTCAGTGTGTCTGATTGCGATAAAAGAGGCGAAGCCCCCCTAAATCCGCATGTTGGGAAACAAAGCGAGTCCACATACTATATAGCCCCATTGACACCACTTGACACACACACTTAGACTAGTGCTATTTTCTGAAAAGTTGAATGTAGGAGGCATTTTTGGTGAAAAACAGGTAAAGTGCTTTTTTAAATCGATTTTGGTGTGTTCAACTTAAATATGTTGTTTACCACGCTGTTTTCTGCCGTTTCCATGCTGTAGGTGAGAAAAACAAAATGGCGGCTTAAATATTAGAGATTTTATTCTCTGCGCATATGAAGAATTAAAGCACTTGTAATTTACTTTAAAAAAAAACGCTGTTATGTTAAATATGCAGTTATTCCTTACATTTTAATAACTATATAGGTCGTATTTTCTATATTTTCGACATTATATTTATCTATTTTGATAAAAACTAGAGATTCCTATATCGAAAATTTTCAGAGTATAGATACGTATCCTGCAGGTACACATTCGATTCTGAAGATGAAAAATGTTAAAGCCATGAACTGTTAATAAGGTATTTAAAACACACGCATTCCATTACGTCTTCTTAATACTTTCAATCCATAACCACCTCTACAAAATAATTTAGTGCTCGAAGTTCCACATTAATCATTCATACCGTCTCCTTCTGTAACTCTGCATTTGCGTATTGAATGAAACACACTTCAATTTTCCTTTCTTGCAACTGCAGTTATTAGATTTGCATCCAGTAGAACAGCCACATGAAATTATTTCTACACAGGAACTTGCCATTGGAGGCTAGGACAGTAATCTTGGCCCAAGTTTTCCATCATCCGTGGTCCAACCCATTTCCTCAGGTGAAGGCAAGTTGGGAAAGTTGAATGTAGCCTGTCTCTAAACCATTGCTTGGTAATGTGCTCTTTGTATGTGGAATGTTATGGCATCACTTGTTGGAGGAAGGGCTTCAGCAGCTTGATATTTATGAAACAAAGTTACTCGTACCTCATCACAAGTCTTTTCCATTTGAAGGTTATAAATTCTATATACAAACTTTTCTGCTGAGTTCAATGTTTCCTCCTGAAGTGAAGCTTTACCAAGGTTTTGCAGAAGCTGGTAATTTTGAGAGAATTTTTTCCACGTTTTCTTCTTACCATGACCAGCAATGTGGGAAAAAGTATCGCAGCCTGTAATGGCATGAAATGGAATTATACAACTCAGATCTTTTACCAGAATGGACAACTTCTCACAAAGTGTATGAAAGTATGTACTTTGGTTTCGCTGCTGTGCCCTTTTTTAGCCACAGTTCTTTGCAATTTATTTTATTGTAATGCGCTATTAAAAGTACTAAAACATCAGTATCTCGTGCTGAGACAACAACAATATCAGCTTGAGTATGTAGACAAAGTAAAACAATTTTTGTATCTGCATCTTCATGTTCGGCAACTAAGGAACTTGTATCCACATTTAGGTATAAAGGTTTCACCGTGCCTTCTTCTTCGAATCCTCCAGAAACAATAATGGTTTTGTTTCCAGGAGCTTGAATAATTAGCTCCTCTGAAAGCAAGCGGACAAGGTCAGCCTTATTTTCTGGAAGTGCCAAAAATCTTTCCCAATTATTAGGTACAGGAACGTCTCTGTTTTCAACCGATCTTCTAATGGGTGTAATTCCTGTGAAGCGTTTCTGTCTTGTTTTTTCTTTTATGGATTGTGATCTATAACGATCAAATACAATGTCCACTCTGTCGAAAGTGCCACCAAGATGAAGTATATAATTTACAAAACAGTCCACCACATCACCGAAAGTTTTGGCACTACTTAGTTTCCCTATAGTCATCAAAGAAGCTAAACCATCTACTATTAGACACGAGTTACCTTCTAAAGTCTTGGGAAGTAGGTTGAATAACTGGTCAATATATCTGCAAGAGCTACCTTCTTACCACTTCTAAGATCTCCATTTAATTCTGTGATGGAAACTGGCACTGACAATAACTCATGTTGTAATATTTTTTGCAGATTCACTACCCTACCTGCTTGATACGCCATAATTAAGCGGTGCAAAATACTTCTGTCACTTTTTAATACAACGTTATTAAGTTTGGGTTGTTGAACAGTATAAAGAGAAGCGAATGTTAGTTCTTTTGGCTTTCTTCAGTGGAGAGTAGAAACTCTCACGAGAAAGATTTTCTTTCGGTAGGATTAATCTTCTAACAAATTCTAACATTTGATCTTTACCTAATTTCTCGGCGTTGAATTTCAGGCGTTGCCATGTCCATTGTTGAAAGAGCGTGAAGGTTGGATTTAAATGAATCTTCCGAGAAGACATGTAACTTTTCCATCGTTTGAAAAATTCTACTTTCATCAGAATGATCTCTCATTTGCCTTGCTTTAGTCAATTCGTTTCGAGTCATTTGATCATCAAGTCCAATAGAAAACATTTTTCTTGTCTGAGATGCTATTTGTGTACGTAAATTATACGATAAGGACCACCTACGCAATGCTGAATATGACGTTGTGATTTCAGTAATGCTCTCTTCCCTGTTGCATTAAGCCATTCTTGGCTGTGATCTGAATCAACTTCATTGAAGTTTCCATTTGAACCTTTAACAACCCAATTTCCATGTTTAAATTCTTGCAGTACTTCTTGAGAAAGATTATGCATCTCTGCAATATATATCACTCCCCATCTTGCGTAGTTAGTGTGGTTGTATCTGAAGAAATATGGTAACATCTTCTTAAATGCATATATGTGTAAATCCCATATTCCATCCCTTTCAGCTCTTATGAAAAGTAGAAGAATACAAACCATGTCCATATAGTTACACCAGAACCGGTAGTTCGGTTTATCACTTGTGAAGTCATCGAAGAATCTGGACAATATGCTATGGAAATTCATTGTTCCTAATGAATCTATAAGACTATCAAAATCATGACCTATTGTCTCATCCATGCAATTTAATAAGAACTGACAGAGTTCATTATCATATTCTTGGATGCAAGTTTCGGAAGGAGGAGTTGCCACAAAGCTTGCAGCGTGGTTTTGTGAGCTCTAACTCCTTTGGCATAATCTTTTCCCAGTAACACATTTGTAGCTGTAGTTTCACTAAAGAGATTGCTTTCCACTCACATTTGGGATAATCCAGAATCAGACATATGCTTTCCTATTGCATTAAAGAAGTTCATACAAATATGGAGGCCGCCTAGAGGGGAAATTAATATATTTTTGTATTCTTCCTTCTTCCACTTCAATTCCATAAGATGCGGAAAAAGGGCTTGATCAATAGTCAATATTATATATTTCTGCTCGCACAATCGTGCAATTTTTTCACAACTGTATTCAAAGTATCAATGTGATGAGCTGGTTCTTGAATAATAGGGAAGTACCCATCAGTTGATACTTCATGATTATTATGGCTAAAATTAACATTAAAAGCAGTCCAGTTTATCTTTGGATTTGTACTTTGCCTCAGTATAAAGAAAGCCATATGTGTTGCCAGTGCCTTCAATATTTGTGGGGAGTTGTTATTTGCAATAAGCCATTCTTCTTGAATATTTTCACTGAAGAATGGATCGCTAGAGGGTCCTATAATATTGGCAGGATAGATAGCTGATGTCTCATCTGGAACAGAGAACGTTGAATGCTTGGTCTACATCACGAAGAATAATGCTGGGCGGAGGACCTCTTTGCCAAACAGCATACTGTGTTGCATGAAATGTATTTTCTCCATCGAGTGTTCTATCGTTAATGTCATTGTTGTCAGCAGTAAAATGTAAGAATTTTTCTTTAGCTATATTAGGTGGAATGACTGTTCAAGTTTCAGAGTCAGTTGAAGCTAATGTGCTTTCTGCTAACGCTGTATCTAATTTAAGGATGTCTTTATATCCAA
This sequence comes from Lepisma saccharinum, assembly GCA_022664845.1. NCBI lineage: Eukaryota > Metazoa > Arthropoda > Insecta > Zygentoma > Lepismatidae > Lepisma > Lepisma saccharinum. The sequence continues at coordinate 20,911 of JAGDQP010009182.1, forward strand.
TTATATGACCAGCTTTGTGAAATAATTCCACTAACTGTTTGGATCCTGTAGTCAGATGTAGAGTGCTTCCAAGCCCGACATGTTTAGGTGTCCATCTTTTCCCACCACCGACACTATAAATTACATCTTGAGGAATACTAAGGACCCTAGAAAGTACGAGAGATTCTTGTGATTCATTGTTTTCATCATCATCATCATCATCATGATGTTCATTTATGCTTATTTCTCCAGAACTCTTTATGAACGACTGATCACCTAAAAGAATTTGCAAGAAAACATACAGACTATTAGGTACAACATACTACTTCATCTTCTTTTGTTACACTTGCACCTAGTATACAGGATGAGATAGTATGTCTGACCTAAGTTTTAGTGGTACATGCACCATTGATAAAATATCGTCCTTATTATCAGGTTTGTAAGTTGGTATTGTAAATTGAAAATCATCCTGCTGTGACTATCATATTAGTAATGGCCGGATGGCGGAATTTAATTGGTATAATTAGAGTTTGCCTTTCTGCTGCTGGTTGATCATAAAGCACAATACATTCGTAGATATCATCAACGAAGGGAGTAAGCTTTTCTTTAAATGTTTGCAATCTTGTAAGAAATAATTTTGGCACCAGCTGTCCAGTTTCTTCTGCTAGTTTGCAGTAACGATCCCTAACTTCACATAGTTTAAGTACATGGCCCTGTTTAGCACAGGTCTTTAGTTCGTCACTAAGCCACACTAACACTCTATCACTCGCTTCACAATCATTTTTTGTTTTGGAAGTGTTCTTCAAAAATCGTTTGTAACAATTTGGGTGGTACTTACCTTCTGCTGCTATGAGATCACTTACGAGAGAGAATCTGACACTCAACGTAGGTTGATATTTCGCTAACTCAAGTATTTTGTTACTTGTATTAAATGTGCTTACAGATGAAAGTTTCTCACTGGAACTAGGATCCTGCCAGAACATACAGTTTTTCCAGTTCATGCGATTAGTAGAACTTCGTAACTCTGAATCCCTTTGAGAATATTGAACAGTTGACTTACTCGTTGTTGGAAGTTCTTCTGAAAGTTTTTTTCTTCAATCTGTTTATTTTACTTTTGTCTATGAATTGAGCATAGCAATATTTATGCCAAATCAATGACTCTACGTTCAGATTGCACAGAATTACTTACGTTCAGTTAGTTACTTCACATTTTGAGCCCTTTAGTTCACGTCTAGCAGTTTCTGCCGCAAGTAATGCACACAATCCTTTCTCACTTGCATTGAAAATAGTGTTAGTCCCTACTTCCTGGCATATGATACATTCCTTCTTCTCTTCAGTTCCAACAAAGGCTCCATGCTTGTCAACACGTATCAAATTTGACCTAGACACTCAATCTCAACCTAACTGTAATCTTCCAACATCCTTTTTTACTTTTAGTGGTACACCTTAAGAATTAAATGTCCCGATTAATTTCATATCTTGTGTAGCATTAACATAATATACTTAGCTCATTTCCCGGCGTTCGCCGTGTATTTATTTATCCTAATCTTCTGTTAGAAAAAGGAATGAATTCTGTCTTCGGAACTTTCACCAATCAACTTAGCGACCCTGAAAACTATATACTTGACACTAATATCGGTCGTTTTCGATTATTTTTATTTGAATTTCCTTCACCCCACCACCTGTAGGGGCGATAAGGGCGTCTTGCCGCTACAGTATACTTTTTCAGATTGCAGGACATATGTATATCAAGACTGATTGAAATCGTTCTAGGTTCCTGAGTTAAGCTGCAACATACAAATCCTTCCAGCCGGTCTAGTTCCATTAATATCCTGTACCAAGCGCTTCACCCCTCCCCCACTTTTTCGATTTTTGAAGGTTGTGGGAAGTTGTATGCCACTATCAGAAGTTTGGAAAGTAGGCATGATAGAATTTAAGTAATTCTATGATCTGAAATGATCAGTGCTGTAAACAACTTGTTTTTCGCAAAGATATTTGACTATCTGTAAGTTATGACGTCATAGGCTTGGCAGTCAAATATCTGGGCGAAAAATAAGTTATTTACAGCACTGATCATTTCAGATCATAGAATTACTTAAATTCTATCCTGCCTACTTTCCAAAATTGTGATAGTGGCCTACGACTTCCCACAACCTTCAAAAAACTAAAAAATGTGGTGGGGAGCTTAGTGAAGGCCCTTGTAACTTTAACTGTAATTTTGAAGGTTTCAGAGTAGAATTTCAGCTTGGTAAACAACATATTTCAATTCAGCATGGTCGAATTATGTTAAAAAGCCTATTTACCAGCTTTTCACCAAAAATGCCTCCTGGTCGATTAATATGCATCTTTCTGAAAATTGGCACCAGTTTAACTGATTCACTGACACCCATATAAATTCAAAGGCCAAACTACTGGAGCTAGAAACACCAAATTTTGTACCAAGGTGTAGGATCATGAGTAGGTAAAGAAAAAAATTCGACATTTTGAAAAAGTCGCCATCTTGGATCCAAAATGGCCGCCAAACCCATTGTTATATTGAATAGGGAGCCTAACCGGCTGAGGCTATTGAATTGAAATTTGGTATGCAGGTACATTATCGCTAGTAGGGTACGAAATTTTCAAATTTTCTAAAAGTCGGCATTTTGAATCCAAAATGGCGGCCAAACTCGTTGTATAGAATACACAGCCTAAACTGCTGGTGATATTAAAATTAAATTTGGTACAAAGGTAGAATATCACCAGTAAGTTACGAAAATATTACGAGATTTGTTAAAGGACGCCATCTTGGATCCAAAATGGCTGCCAAACTCATTGTTGTATAGAATACACAGCCTAAACCGCTGGGGCTACTGAAATGAAATTTAGCATGGAGGTACAATATCAATGCCATCTTGGATCTAAAATGGCGGACTTAAAAATCCATTTTCCACAACGGTTTGGCAAGAGATACGAAATTTGGCATAAAGGTGTATCATAACTAGTAGTTTAGGAAAATATTACAAAATTTTTGGGAGTTCGCATCTTGGATCCAAAATAACCGCCCAGAAAAACATTTTCTGCACCGTTCGAGCTAGAGAAATGAAATTTTATTTGAAGGTGTACCTTCACGAGTAGGCCACAAAAATAGTGAAAACCCTATGTCGGGAGCGAAGCTACCAGCGCCCCCAGCGAAGCAAAGCGAGTCCGTATACTATATTGCCCCATGGACACTCACTCACTGACTGACTCATCCATATAAATTCACAGGCCAAACTACTAGAGCTAGAAACACCAAATGTGGTATGAAGGTGTAGGACCATGGGGTAGTAGGTAAAGGGAAAACTCCGATATTTTAAAAAATGTCGCCACATTGGATCTAAAATGGCCGCCGAACCCATTGTATAGAATATACAGCCTAAACGACTGGGACTACTGAAATGAAATTTGGTGTGAAGGTACAATATCACTAGTAGGCTACGAAAATGTTACATGATATATCCAAAGGCGCCATCTTGGATCCAAAATGGCGGACCTAAAAATCCATTTTCGACACCGTTTGAGCTAGAGAAATGAAATTTTATTTGAAGGTGTACCTTCACGAGTAAGTCACGACAACATAACACAGCGTTAAAAAAGTCGCCATCTTTAATCCAAAATGGCCGCCCGAAAACCCATTTTCTAAATCATTAAAGCTAGACAAACGAAATTTGGTATGAAGGTGTAAAATGACAAGTAGGTTACAAAAAATGGTTAAAAAATCCATATGGGGGCGCAGCCCCCCTGGTGGGTGGTATATTTGTACCATGGAGGCGCAGTCCGCCAGAGAGTGATTACGATAAAGGGGGCGTAGACCCCACCCCCACCCCGCGAAGCAAAGCGGGTATATATATATATATATAAATAAATCACAGCCATATTCAATCCACTAGTGGATGAGGCCTCTCCCCGAAGGGAGGAGTTGGTCTACTGCTCCCACGCTGACCAGACGGGTTGGGAGAGGAGAGCCGAAGCTCTCACTGTGATCGCCACTGTCTTTTATTCACAGCAGCTCCCCAATTGTCCTCACGATGCTGGGTCAACACCGAAATATTTGAGCCCCCATCGGGAATCGAACCCGGGACCGCTCGCACTGAAGTCGAGCGCGCTACCGACTAGGCTACGCAGGAGCTCATATATATATATATATATATTTACACGCTAGCGGCCATAATTTTGAAGATATTTTAACCAAATTTTATTATGTTATTTCTAGGCTTAAGAGCCTAAGTTCGTTAATGAGCAAAATCGACCCAAGGGGCTGGTCGGAGGAGGGGGGTTGAAATTTTGTAAAAATTATATATCTCAGCTCCTATGAAGTTTAGAGGGAATCTTTGTCTGCATAAATTATAGTACTTGCTATGAAGTTTACGTTGACACCAACGATTCAGGGGTTGTAGGGATACGAGTGGGGGTGGGGTGGAAATTCAAAATTTTTAAAACCACGTCTTATGTGGTATCGTTGAAAAGCGCTTGACAAATGAATAAATAGTTTCTCGATATCGCTCATATAAGGCGAGATTTGAATTTTTAAAAATAAATAAAAACTTCGAGATATACCTCATCCTATAGGCCTGCCGAAAGGGATTTTTTATTTGAAAATTTTGAGTTTTAGAAAATTTGCCCGAAAATTCTTGGCAGTTAGGTTATTTAAATAAGTTTATCATAATATTCGTTAATTTTCCAACATTGCATGAAACACCCTCCATCATTTAAGCACAGAACTATTGTAACTCAACATACCGTGAAACCTGAAACATGGAGATAGCAGTGTAAGACTACATTTTACTTTTTACATTTACATTTCACTTTTCTCTCTAGTGCTTTGATGGCCTATCCCATTTTATTTATTTATTTATTTTTACGTATGAAATTAGATGTAATGAGCTTCCAAAGAAGAAAAAATCATTGCAATCCATGATGGGGATTTTGAGTTATAAAGATCTGAAGTTTACAAAAGACGTTTTAGTTTTTTTGGAACATTTTATTTTGTAAATTTTCTAACAACTAAGTCATAACTTTATATATTGTTCTTGGTTGATCATTTCAAGACAATCTGAATAAAAGAAGGAGTCATGTCTGTAATATAAATACGAACCGCGATATGACGTTTTTAATTTTTTGAACAATGTGAAAATTGCATGTCGCTACTATAACAGTGTATTTTTATTCCGTTTTTTAAATGCAATAAGTTCGGAACCGCTGGTGCGATTGCAGTAAAATTTAGATTTGAAATCAACACAAAATGTTCTATTACACTACCACATTTCATCCAAATCGAAGACACTGGGTTAATTTTCAACAATGAACTGATGTGGAATGATCCTTTTACAGTGTATGTTCGACAAACAATATCATTTTTATACTTAAATCGTGCGTTTACATCCACGTAGTTCGATCACAAGAATAAGCTACTCTTCTCTGAAAGTGTAGTTTCAGTCTGTTAATTTGTATTCATATTTGACAATTGTGCAAACATATTATATTAATGCTTTAAGAATTGGGTGAAGATTCGGGTAATATGTCGATTTTGTACTGCGTTTGTGAGTAAAATTAACTGTTCTTATTTTGAATACTACTAAAATTTACAACTTTTTCGTTTCGTTTTTAATGCTGTAAGATATCCCACTGCTAAACCTCATTTCTTCTCTTAAATAGTTTGACGTTATAGTACAAAATGAACTAAAAAGTAATATGTATCTTCGAAGGAACAGTCCTAAGAGTTTTGAAAGACAATGTCTTTATGATTTTACACCTCACAGAATTATACTTATAATTTTTAAAGTATCAAAAAATGGTCGTTCATAATTTATTTACAGGTTTTATCCAACGCTTAGTAATATCAGGTCGTTGCTCAGGAACATTATCCATTTCTTATAAGACTTATGTATCCTTGCATCTTGAGTACTGTTATTCTATTTGGACTATTGCGTTCCCCACAGTACTGTCGGTTAATCGATGTTTTCTTTCTGTTGTTCGCTTTCGCGTTCCATCCATACGCAATTTCAACAAACACCAACATTTAGAAGTCCTTCGTATTAAATATTCTTTGATGATGATGAAGGGTGTTCTGCCTGAAAGGAGGTCTCTGGGCAAGTTGAACCGATGGTGATTTGCTATTGCCTTCCATCGAATGATTATGACGTCATAAGAACGGGACGTACAGTTTAACATGGGCTCCAAACCACTTGTGTCCCGACCGGGAATCCGCAACTCCTTGATTACAAGGCAGCGATGTTTACCAGTCACCCAGAGGACACTATATATTTACATGATTTCAAATACCTGTATAAAAATAGTTGATTGACATATCAGATTTGGTGATATTCTTCACAGGTTGTTTTTTTTTCGAGTAAGATCCACTTGCAGTAACGACATGTTTGCTTGGCTATTGTTTGCTTTGCAAATAACCAGGCCTGCTATTGTATAGCGTTCCTTCCTATTTTACAAGTTGTCTTCTCAGTATAACCAAGTTTCAGACTACCTTCATCTTACTCTACCATATAACCTTTTATGAAAAACCTGGTATCAATATCTGATTTAAGTTGAGGTAATAATTTTTATACATATCTTTATATGTTTATTTATATTGATTTATTTGTTCATTTTTGTTTTATTTTCCATTGATTGTTTGACAACTCAGTGTAAAATGGCTGTTACTGCTGTATCTGGGTTTTTGTTAATAAATAAATACACATCTAATTATTTTGTAACCATCAGTCTTTTCTATTAAAGACAATACATTTTTCTTAATATAATACTTTTTGCTATCATATTACCATATTTTGAATAAACCATTGCTTTACATTAAGGAACACAATATTTGTACATTTTAATTAAACAATATACCTCCTATATTATAATACAAATCCTGTAATTAGCTAGGTATTTTTAAGAAAAAAAAATTTAGAAGAAAATATTTTTTTGATGATTAAATACATGTCACTATAGGTATAACTAGTCTTCACTAGTTACCGGATATAAAACCAAAATTCATTGTGCAGCTATATTATTACTTTGCGGTTGATTTTTTTTAAATGATAAAGTACCACTACGCTGTCTAAATAAACGAAAAATCCACGGTACCGGTAGGAATCTGCTTATCAATACCGTACTCTGAACAAACGTACACGTATGGTATGATGATAACGGGTTAGTATTGTGGACCTGGAAATTTGTGAGTAGTTATAGCTCATGTCAGTGATCCGTGAGTATTAATAAACTCTCCATACTACTCGACCATCGAATTCTAGAACGCGTGATGGTGACTTTTTAATAGCATTTTTCAGGCTATTTCTTATACGGAAAAATAGGTACATAATTTTATTCTTCCTCGCTTCGGATGAAGAACTCTTATTTTTGTACAGTTAGTAGCAGGATTAGTTGTAATGCTTAGTTCGTGACTAATACGTTCTATTAAAGCATTGTTAAAAGAGCAGCGTGTGGTTTGACTTAGAAACAGGAAGTTGAGGCAACAGCATTAGTGAAATTTTGTGAACTAAGTAAACAGTCATTAACTGCGTTCAGGCAAGCTATTCATTTTTCTTGAACATGACATTCAATCATGGCGCACCAGATGAACACGTCGATCCGATCCATTGTTTGTTTTTATTCTTTCAGAAATTAAAGTTTATACTTTTATGAATGTTCTCTTAGTTTACTTCATTTTCACTTTTTTTTTCTAATACTGTAGCGCTCTAACTTGTAGAATAATACTGCATACTAGAGAAAACTTCTCTGGAGTTCAGATTTTTTTCTGTCTTTGTAAGCTGTCATTTATTTTCTTCTGTAATTTCATTGTACTAATTTGTTTTTTTTTTATTTTTAGGCAACAATGTGCAATGTTGTTAGAAGTAACTTTTTTGAAAAGTGGCCGGAAATAGAGGCCAACATACGAAGATCTGTATTTGTAGCAATTGATACAGAATTAACAGGACTATTGTCAGGTCCGGAATTTAAATCCAGGTAGGTTAATATCATAATCTGTAAGTAATAGAGGGGTCATTCCATGTCAGTTCAACCAAGCCATGACACCCATCATCTTAGATTTTAATGAAACTTGGCATATTTATTCTCCTATATACATAAGTAACAACTTTTCTGTCTCTAACTTATTTGGTTTTCATTTTATAGCCAATTAAAATTTTTAAAATGTTCGCATTTTTTTCTGTGTCCGTAGCTGAAGGCGCAAATTGACCTTTCAGAGGAAAAAATCATAGCTTTCTTAATTCTCACTGAATCTTTGTGGAAATTTCGATTAGTGTTAATGAAGATATAAGGAATTAACAAAAAATAAGAGAAATCTTCATGTAATGTTACAAAGCCAGAGAAAATATTTAATTAAGAATTTTATGATATTTGTTGAAATATGGTGTAACGTAAAATCAGATATCAGCAAAAGGAAATGGAATAATCAGAGAAATCTTCTTTCACTAATGATTCTAGAGAATAGTTTTATCATACAAAGAAGTAAAATTAATGGCCTTTTTTCATTCCTTCTTACATATTGTGGTATCTTAACTTTTACTGTGTTATCTGAGTTTATTTAGTTATTTATTTACATAGGGTGATTCAGAACTAAGTACATTACTTTTGTGAGGTGATTTCTGATATCGAAGAAAACAAAATGCTCCTCTTAACATGGGTGAAATACAGCGTTTCCAACGTAGAGCCCTAACTCGACGTCTACAATGGTAAGAAAATGAGTAATTCTCAATAAATCAGAATCGATGCATTGAATGAAAATTTCGTATGCGTAACTTTGTTTCTAACAACATGGTGAATATCAGGAGTGTTTCTAACAACATGGTGAATAGAAGGAGTGAAACACGATGTCACCGGATTGTCAGTATTGCCACACTGGTATAACGTTTAAAATTTTCAAACATGTACGTTGTATTACTGGATAATTGGACATAGTGAAGATAAACGACATACATAAGCACACACTTCAGTGTTGTAAACTGTGTATCAGACAGAAAGGTTTTCGTGATCTTATAAGGTAAAGTAAGGTATTTTTTTTTTTTTTTTTTTTTTAAGGAAAATAAAAATTTTGTTGTTAAACTTCATTTATATATATTGAAACCATCCTTCTAGGCAATGTTGTCCACTAGTTTACTAAGATGCAATAAACACACCGTAATTGAAAAACAATGAAAACAACACTAAAGGGAAAGGTGATTTGGTGATAATGGGTAGGTTATTTGGTGACATTATGAATTATTAACCAGAATTTTCCTAACCAAATATACAAGAAATAAACTTATCACTCTGATTCACTAAACTATTTTTTACAAGAGCCATCGCACATGAACATGGTTATATCCTGGTCAGTGCCCTGAAGATGACAATTTTTATGAAATGGTTGCATGAAAAATTTGCACTGTATCCAGTTTGCACCCGTCATGGTTTTGACATCTTGTGAATACGAAAACCTAAATTTCGTATACATTCATACATCATCATGATTGTCTGAAGAAATGACGTTCTTTTCCGAAAGTCTTGGAGAAATTTCATACGTTTTTCACAGTTTTAGATAAGGCTTGATATTGACTGAAACACCATAGATCTATGCTGAAACACTGATGAAATTTTAAACTGTTTCTTCCTTGAAAAAATATTACAGAACCGTATGCACAGAATATCATACGGCATTTAAACATTAGAACAATTTCAACTGATTTCACTTAATATACCCATATTTAGTAACACAACGTTTCTCTTAGATTTCTGACCATTGACTTGTTACACAGTGTTGGACTTGGCACGGGTAAAAAGAGTAAAGCTATTCCCTGTGAGATACACACGCGTTGGGAACGGCGCGGCGCATGGGGGAATGTGGAGGCAGCGATCCAAATATTCTCAACGTACGGTACGAAGTGAGGTGGGGGTGGTCAGTCGCACGCTCAACTGCTTTTACATTTCCAAGGTGCCCAGGATTATCAAGGACACTTTGGTACTCAGTTTGGTAGGAGGCTGAGCGCATCTCAGAACGACAGGCATGAAAACACTTCGGATAAAATCTCCAGCGTCCTGGCCAGGATTTGAACCCAGGCCGCCCGATTCTTAGTCAGACGCGCTACCGCCTGAGCGACAGCGACTTTTACATGACATTGATAGTGAATTCAAAACAGATGGCATGCCATGAAGGTTAAAGTGCTAATACACAGACCTCGTAGTAACTTCGAAAGGGAACGGGTTATTCGGTAACAGGTCTCGTAAGAATTATCACCAAATAACCTGTCCTTATACTACAAACCATAGGTGTACATTTGGACCCGACCTCGCTCAACCTCGACCTCGAACTCGCGATTGGACTTCGACCTCGCTCAACCTCGACCTCGTGATCTTACTTCGACCTCGACCTCGGTCAACCTTGACCTCGCGGAAGGACTTCAATCTCGACCTCGCTCAACCTCGAACTCGCGATCTCACTTCGACCTCGAACTCGCTCAACCTTGACCTCGCGAACTCACTTCGACCTCGACCTCGCTCAGCCTCGAACTCGCGATTTGACTTCGACCTCAACCTCGAACTCGCGATCTCACTTCGACCTCGACCTCGCTCAACCTCGAATTCGCGATTTCATTTCGACCTCACTCAACCTCAACATCGAATTTCAACCTCGAACTCACTCAATCTCAACCTCTCGGTTTGAGGTCGAGGTCAAATGAGGTCGTGGTTGGACCTCGCGAGATCCGACCTCGAAAAATTGAACAACGAAATGAACACCTTCTATGTAAGACATGTCTATGGAACATTTCGGATAGGTGAATAACGAACAAATAAGTTCCGAGCGCGGTGGCTAAACGCTATAGAGCTCACCTCTGGTGCTGGGGAGTGTTGGTTCGATCCCGGCTCATGCCATGTCTGCTTTGTGGATGACAAATCCCGTCTGGGTGGGTTTTCTCGGGTTGCTCCCGTTTCTTCCCACTTTCTTTATTCCACCAATCCTTTCCAGCATCATCCATCAGTCCTGAGCCAAAGTTACCTAGAAGCCTTACAAATTAAATTCAGTTCAACAAATAAATAAATATTCGGTCTATTTCAAACTAAATAAATTCTTAATTAAAATAAGTATTTTAGTCAGACAAGGGCCATCTGGGATAGTGAATTCTCTCGGAATACGTAGTTGTTCGTTTTAAAGTGAAGTTACGTATCTTGAAAAATTATTTTTATATTATGTATGCTGTCTTGAGAATTTAGGTGTGTGAGTGGGATTTCCCTGCAAGAATTAAGCATTCCTGCTGGTCAATGTTTTACATCCCTGCTGCGGATAACATTCTTCCGTAGAATCTTATAGTCGAAATGAAGTTTGAAAATTAGAACAGCAACTATTTGTTTGTCCAAACTTGAGTTTTTAAGCTACAGCTGTTTATGAAACCGAAGACAAATTTCACTTTTCTCGCAGTCCTTCTTTTTTAAGAATGCAAAACAAAACACTTCCTTTTAATTTAAAAAGATGAAGCACACAGCACTTTAGTGATAGTATACAGAAAAATACATATGCAAATATATATATATATATATATATATATATTTCATATTCTTGATATACGATTTACAGTGCTGCTACGACTTCCGAGCACCACAAGTTCTGCAGCTGATAGCATTAGCATCCTTTCCACCTTCGGTAGTTTTAAAATTCTTGCATTCTTGTGTTTTGAAATAATTATCTATTCACCTGAAAAAAGCATCCTTTTTGACAGAGACCCTATAAGACAAACTTGGGTTACTCGGAGGGAAGTATCGCCAATTCTTTACATTCTTTGGGAAAGAAGAAAACTATCCGTGTGCACCACGATGGCGTGCACCCAAATGAGTAATATGATCTAGTTTTACCTAGAAGTAAATAAATGTTTAAACTCAGGAAAATTTGAAGAGGAATCAATATCTCCAATTGAACATTTCGTGTCACGACACAAGAGAGTCATCAACTGTCATATTTTAAAAATAAATTTAACTTTTAAGGCAAAATTTAATGTGAAAAATACTAGTTTTAAAGCTAAACTTTTGGTTTATAGTTAATTTTTTTTTCTAATGAACTGCAGCTCATTGATTCATTGTAGCCAGAGTTGTATACATTAGTCAGGCGATTTAGGCTGGAATACTATGAAGTATGAACTATGGAACACACGATAAAAAAATATATTGCATAGAAATATAATTCGTATCGTGACGGGCGTAAGCCGTAGTGCTGTTACTGCCCATAAACTCATTTTATTTATTTTATCTAGCGAAATATAAGTAAAAGAAAATGTAAAATTTCCATAATAAATAAGGTTACTTCACAAAGTGTTGATGAAAACACGTGCTGGATCAATGAAATAATCAGACAAACTTTAGTTATTGTGAAGTGACGGGTTGTATGAATTTACTTATTTCATTATTCAACTTACATAATGGCTTGAACAGGCATGTATGGTTAACCCCGTTACAAGTCGGTGGAGAGATGGAACTTAGCAAGGACTCTTCTGGGAAAATGAGAAAAGAAACTACGACCTTAAATTAGGTACCATCCCGGATTTGCCTGTGTCACTAAAGGAAGAACCCTGGAGATACCACACTCAAGATGGGCTTTCTTGCCTTTTCAAACTTGAGTCACCGACTGACGTGACTTCAATTTTGGTACAAATGTTCAGAGGGATTCCTGACTCACACTAGGCGCCTTGGTCGCGCGACTGAGTCACAGTTCATTTTTGTTTCCCTGAGCCAGTTTGATAAAAGCTTTCCAACGACACCCCACACACCTCTCTGCCCTTGTACTTCCTGAGATTTCATTTCTGTATATGGACGGACAGAATGAGCGGGATTATAAGGTCCGTTTTAGCTATAGCTTCCCTATTAAGTAATACATTTATAAAATTATTTTACTTTTTTTTCTCCTGGAGTAGCACCTAGGGACCGTCATGTCAATCACGGCCTCGTAGTTTAATGGTAGAGCGTTGTCATAGCATTCGGGAGGTCATGGGTTCAATCCCAGCGGCCGACCATCCTGACTGATGTTTTCCAGAGTTCTTCCTCACTCACACCAGGCAAATGCCTTTATGGAACCTTTAACGTAGTCCCTGGTCGGCACCTTCCCAAATCCTTTTCCCTCCTCTATGCCGAATGAGCTTTAGATGCCTAAAGCAATAAATAAAATTCAATTCAACCCGCACAGCCTCGGATGACTGGCACTCCACCTTTATCATTAAGGACCCTCCTCGTGCTCGCCCCCACTTTTTTCATTTTTCAAACTCTAAGAGCATTATCAAAATTTTTAGAACATAGCGCACTAGTATTTACAAATTACTACAAAATACAATGGACAGCGATCTCGAGATCTTGTCGATTGATGAGTACTGAGACTTCATTTAAATAATGACGTTATTTGAAAACGTATCACTCAAGAATGGATAAGATCTCGAGATCAACAGGGTTTTCAGTCTAATAACTCTACCAGCTGTTTCAGTGACTATAACCAGTAAACCCCGACAGCCCTCTGTTTCTGTTTTAAACTTCAACCTCGACCTCGAACTCACTCAGCCTCGACCTCGACCTCGCGACATGATTTCGACCTCGACCTCGCTCAACCGCGAACTCGCGATGGGACTTCGACCTTGACCTCGCGATCTTACTTCGACCTCGACCTCGCGAACTCACTTCGACCTCGACCTCACTCAACCTCGACCTCGCGGTTTGAGGTCGAGGTCGGACCTCGCGAGGTTCAACACCTCTGCTACAAACTACATATTTTCCAAGGTTATTTCATCTCGTGTTTTATCCGTAATTTCCAACACTGTGGTGTAATCTTTACTATTTTTATCATCACTAGGGGATGGCAAACATCCAATAACACAACGCTGAGCCATTAAAAAAAATAAACATTATACCAGGTTGGCAATACTGATAATCCGCTGACATCGTGTTTTTACTCCCGATATTCACCATATTGTTAGAAACAAAGTTACGCAATTTTCATTCAATGCATCGTTTCTGATTTATTGAGAATTATTCACTTTCTTACCATTGTAGACGTCGATTTTGGGCACTAAGTTGGAAACGCCGTATCTCCAAAACGAAGTGGAATTTCACCCATGTTGATAGGTATATTGTTTTTTGTTTCGATGTCAGAAATCACCTCGCGAAAGTAATGTACTTAGTTCTGAATCACCCTAATTAACTAACTCTATGGCTTATGGAGCTCGCAAGTTCATTGCCGCAGTAACAAACGTTCGCCATTGGATTATATCCTGGGCAATATCAAGCCAGTTTTCATCACGAACACCTACTTCTCGAAGATCTCTTCTAATATTGTCCTCCCAACGACGTCTCGGTCTTCCCAATGGCCTCTTTCCATCCGGCCTTCCAACCAGGATAGAATATTATCGTCGTTTTTCCCCCATCCGAGCTACATGGCATTTCCACCTTAGTCGTCGCTATTTCATTATTTGTACAACATCTGGTGAATCGTACAGTCCGTGGAGTTCTTCATTATGCAGTCTCCTCCACTCTCCAGTCATTTCGTCGCGTTTCGGCCTGTATATCTTTCTCAAAACCTTATTTTCAAATACACGTAATTTATGTTCATCTGCTAGGGTCGCAGGTCGTTCTGAATCATCCTATATATATAATGAAAGAAATAAATAAAACTCCATACTTTAAAAGTTAAGATGAAAAAGAAAAGTATGTAGGAAGGAATCAAAAAGCCATTAATTTTACTTCTTTGCATGACAGAACATATTTCTGGAATCATTAGTGGAAAATGATGTCTCTGTTTGCTCCATTCCCTTTTGCTGATATTTGATTTTACGTTATACTATGTTTTCTTCAACAAAAATCATAAAATTGTTAACACAATATTTTTCTCTGGCTTTGTAACATTACATGGAGATTTCTCTTATTTTTTTCTTAATTCCTCATACCTTCATTAATAATAATCGAAATTTTCACAAAGATTCAATGATGATTAAGGAAGATATGATTCTTATCCTCTGAAAGACCAAGTTGCCCCTTGATTGCGGAAATAGGAAAAATTACTTCTCAAAATTTTATTTGGATATAAAACGAGAACCAAATAAGCTTGAGACAAAAAAATTGGTGTGGTTAGTGGTGTATATAGGAGGAATAAATATGCCAAGTTTGATTAAGATCTGAGATGATGGGTGTCATTGGCCAACGACTCGAAGGTCCTGGGTTCGAATTACGGCAGGGGCATGGATGTTTGAGGATTTTAACTATATGTGTAAGGTCGAACTGTGACGGGCGAAGTTACTAGACTGGCCCGTATAAAATAAAAAGTTTATGATGAATGTCAAAACCTGAATTTTTTAGTTGATTTGATAGAATAACACAGAGGAGAAGTATCAGAATTTAACAAATTCATCACCAACTTCATACAGCGGACATCAGTAAATTTCTTTGAACTTGTAGGGAAGACCATCAATGTAATTTCTTCTCTTTTTGTAGAAACTATGTACGTGTTTATGAAAATCAAAGTGTCATTTATTACTGATCCTAATGTGTTCTCTGTTGATAGCATAGTGACACAAAAGTAGGAAATTTTCAGTTGGGTGGGTAAAGCATAGGATGTTCGAGCATTTACCAACAATTCCCACCTTTTACACTGGACCGCGAAAACGTTATATGTTTCTGAGTAAGGCAAACAGTATATATAAGTCTATCTATATATATGTTTATATAAAGATATAGAGAGGTTTGCCTGTTTATAACACCGACAAACCTGTCTCACAAGATTCCTGACATCAAAATAAGAAAATAATCTTAGACCATCGAGGATACACAAATGCTTCGTTTCGGCGCTATAGGCTGCCGAAAGTGTGGGAAAATGAATTCTAGTGCTTGATAATTCCAATACCATTAACAGTAGAACTGAAGCAGCGTGCTAGTCTCAAAGATTTCAAACCTGCTCTCTATTCAAAAATGCATATTCCAAAATTGTGCAATGGGTGCGCAAGGGGTTTTTCAAAGGAAGTAAAATATTCTCAGACTTTCTCTAGAGTAAATGTGTGTCGAAAAAAGCACGAGTAAGACTACTTTCCGCATAAGTACAGAAGATAAACGTAATCACTGGCATCTAACCGGGTAACGGCAGCCTCTTTTACTGTTAAAAGTAACACCAAACATTCGGTGAAATGTATGTAATTGACTCCTGCTGGTTATGCAACCACTTATATTTTTTTCAAATATCGTTCCGCATAGAAAAGCTCAGTTAGATATCGACTTGCAGCAAACGAATTATTGTTACTTGCTGGAAGGTAGTCTTATTCATGCTTATTTCGACCTTATTCACTTCTGAGAATCCCACTGCACAGTTTGGAATATGTATATTTACATAGAGTAGGTTTGAAGTCTTCGAGGGTACCTTGGCGCCTCAATTCTACTGTAAATATAAAACCCTAAAGTTCATTTTCCTACGTTTTCTGTAGTCTGTAGCGCCGAAACAAAGCATTTATGCACCCTCGATGGTCTATACTTTTCTTCTTATCTTGATGTCAGGTATCTCGCGAGGTAGGTTTATCGGTGTTATTTTGCAACAACCTGTATAATGATAGATCGTCTCGAATAAAATGAGTCTTTGACTGTCCTCATAAGTAGTTTCTGCCAATCATCTGCAACAGATGAGGTGATACATTGTTTACCACTATTAAAAAGCTTAATGAATTAACACGTATTTTCTGTCGCGTAACAATCTTTGATACTAATATGTATAGTTATTCTCATGTAATCCATCCGCATGGAACCATTCACAGTAATTTTGACTGATAGTAATCCAGAAAAATTCTATCAATACTAGAAAAGCATTAGACCATCTTAGATGCATGATGTACAAAACCTTTGAGTAGATATTTACACAAGCTAAATGTAGTTTGGAATGTCGATTCACTTTAAAAGCTAGAAGTAAATGAATACAGTGGATTTTGACCTTTGCTAACTTCCAACTTGATTTTCTTCAGGTGAATTTCTTGCTTGGTTTGTCATTGTTGCCTTTCACTCGTAGTATCCACATCGTTAATAGTTATTAATAGTTAATAATCCACATGAAATAGTTACATTGAACAAGATATAATGTGTAATGACTAATGATGGTTTTTCAGATAATTACCTACAAAGGCTCTAATAGCAGTCATCCGTAGCTGAAATATAATGATCAGTATAAATATCAAAATGCAGCTTTCTACGAAAGACAACTTGTCAGCTCTTTTCTTCAAATAAGAGCTGACTAGAAGCCCCGCAATTTTCGTGGTAGTAGTAACGACACTTACACACGCACACACACTTTGGTACGTTGAAATACTACTTTCTCTTACCTTACCAATATATCCGCCTAACTTTGTGTCAAACAGGATTTTAAAAGAATGATGGAACTTTTGTTTTATAGTTTTAATGAAAGTAAATAACAAGGCTCTCGACAGCAAATAGCAACAGTAGTCGAACAGTACAGTGTCGTACAACATTCAACTATTAATTCCTCTGCAAGTAGTAGTAAGATTAATGAATGCTTGGATTCATGTTCCTTAGATTTCTGTACGGTAGAGACAATTAATACACGGGAGTGGATTTTAGTCCTAAGCCATTCATTTATGAAAGATAGTAACGTTAACAAAATTACCGTCCCGTAGGAGACTAATTACAGTGAATATAGAAGGATGGCTTCTGCAGACTTGTTCTTCTTCTTCTTGGGTGATCGGTATAGGATTCGGTATGAAGGATAGCACCGGTTTCGTAGCCAACCTGGGTGCCGGGAATTGTACCAACTGAGTATGGACAGTGGTTTTGATTAAGGTGAGAGTACACACCAGTTACATAGCCAACTGAGTGTGCGGATGACACCAATTGCGTAGCCAACTGAGTGTCGGGTGTTTGTACCAGTTACGTAGTCAACTGAGTACGTTCAGAAGTCAGGTTAAGGTGAGAATACACACCAGTTACATGTGCAACTGAGTGTGCAGGAAGGTACAAGTTACATAGCCAACTGAGTACCAAGGAGTTTTCCAGATGCATAGCCAACTGAGAACGGAGGAAGGAGAGGAGCTGACCATCCGGGAACGAGTGATACCTCTTGCCTTTCGTCGGTCCATTTTATAGGTGATTTTGGGTGTGTGTCTTCGTTCTCCTCCTCCTGGCGTTTTAGCTCCATCTGATGTTTACTTGTAGAGTTGACTGTCGTCTGCTCCAGTTTATGTGTCACTTCTTGTTTACATCATTTATACACATGTTTGTCCTATAAACATGATTTCTTGTTTGCGTAATATCCACATGCTCAGAAGACACGCGGAATATTACATTCCCCCCTGTCAGGAAAAAATAGTAAACAAAGGTAGGTGTTTTGTGAACTATTTTTTTTTTTTTGTTCTTTTGTTGCTCACTAACACATATTCCGTTTTATTAGGAATAACACTATAATCACTTCACTTTATATGCACTTACATAGAGAGAAGTTTGTATATTTAAAGGCTCGCTTTGTAGGAACACTTGGTAACTAATAACGTTGCACAACAGAGTCAGCCTGATTCATATTCATTATCCTCGAGTCGGTGGGTTGTATTAGTGTTTGCTATGATTAATTAGTACTTGTACACGAGGTCATTTAATGTTTCTGTTGTTTTAACACTGTTGAATGTCGTTTCGTCGTACACTGTATTTGAGTTCATGGGTGCAATGTTTAACTTCACTATTATTGTGCAGTTCTGTGTCAAGTGACGATATCTTCTTCGTGATTTGTTCACTGTTTGACAAGTACGTTCTTTTTATGACTTGACGCAGTATATAAATAAATAAAATTGACACTGTGATGGCTGTTATTGCGATAACACTAGCTATGATATAGATAGGCATTTTCTGAAAAAAAAAAAAAGAGTTATTTTAGATTTCCAGCTTTTCTTAAGCGATAGTAGGCAATATATAATGTAACTGTTAGTAGGATAAATAATATAAAAATTATGCTAACTATTGCTATTATGGTCCATGGTAATGAAGAGTGTAGGTGCAGGTCAGAAAACTTATTTGGTAATTTGTTCATCTTGTTTAATAATGTTTGTCTTCTTTTCTATACTTTTTAAAATGCAGTATGTAACTTGTAAGCTGCTTGCGGTACCGAAAACCACCGCTAGTTAGCGTTTCACTCAGTCTCTTTCAGTTTTGCCTGTTGATCAGTGCCATCTTCCGTGTGTGAGTGAAAACTCATGTTCACCCGTAAATGATTGATGATTATGATGTAAAGTGCTTCTTGACTTTTTTTTACGTTTTCTCCATCTTCTTGAATGTGAAAAAATGTTACGTTGTCTCCTCAATAAACTGAAAGGAAGTCAATTTATGGTTCATCTTCTTCGTGATGGAATTGTATTCTATCAACCGAGATTTCTTGTTCTCTTTTGCGAAAACCTGCAGGAAACCTTATTAAGTATAGGTTTGGATTTAATTTCTTTAGCACTGTACAGTTGTGATGTCCATATCTCTGGTTTCCATGGCTTTCTGTTGGGAAAATATATCTTGACAGACGAGTCTATTGGAAATTCAGTTTGTGTATGGGTTCTATCATAAAATCTGTTTTGTTTCAAAAAGTGTTGGTAAATGCTATTAGCTGCTTCGGCTCTGACTTTAGGCAGTTCTTCCCTTGGTATTTGGGTTTGAAGGCTTATGTTAAATGCACAGTCTCCTGCTATTCTTGGGTTATAGCCACAAAACAGGAAAATCGGATCTTCTTTTGAACTAGCTTGAGGAAAGGTATTGTATGCAAAAACAGATTTTTGTAGCATTTTTGACCAGTCATCCGTATTTTACTGAACCTTAGATTTAAGTATCCGTTGTAGTGATTTGATAGCTTGTTCAACGACCCCTGTACGTGCATTGTTATATGCTGGGCTATATTTCAGTTCGGATATTGTATTTTTTAGCTAGTGCCTTTACTGCTAAACTTGTACTGACTGAGTGCATGTCAAGTAATAAAGTTTTCGGTGGCCCATAATGCATAAACATGTCATTTGCCAAAAATGTAGTGACGGATTCTATAGAAATATTTTCTACTATTTTTGCAGTCATATGGCGTGTCGCGCACTCAATTCCCACATTAATATATAGCTATATATCGCCATATGGGATGGGACCGCAGGTATCATATGCCATTTCCTCGCTGATTTTTTGTATCGGATGATGGAGTAATTCAGCGTGTTTTTTTTCCTTGAGTAACTGACAGTTGACAACAAAACATAGTTGCACGTCTTGCAATTAAGATCAAAAACACTGAAACTGCTGAACAAGACTATATTATTCGTAAAAAATAAATTACACGTAACGTTTCGACCT